>JABASF010000947.1:0-28682 GCA_019776145.1 Harlomillsia oculata
GTAGATGGGTAAATCAGTAAAATAAATGAGTAATTTTCAGTCAAGTTCATCAATAGTAAGTTCATTATGTTGGTATTGAGATTTAGACATCCAAGATCCAACACGAACTCACCCAAGCACGTTGCATTTGCATACAATGACACAATATAGTTAAAGTCAGTTAAAGGAAATATAGTAAACTACTGCATCAGTGCACTGGTATGGAATCCAATGAATGGCGTACAAGTACAATTTTCTACACCTACTAACTACTAAGGGCTAAGGAAAGGACTATAAGTAAGACCTAAGACACAAGCACTATATCTATATGACGTAACATTATAGATTTTGGAATTGGCAAATTGAAAGCTCTTAAAGTTGAGTCCAGAGGAAACCATATGGTTTAAATTACATAGGAAATAGAAGGGAAGAGGAGAAGAAAGGGTATGGCTGAAATGATAGTCGTTGTTCGAGTTTTCAGTAGTTTGGCATTGTGGTGCTTTCTCGTGCTGACGTCTGCTCTGGGACTCATCATCCTTTCCCTCATGTCAAATCATGTATTCATGGAATAGAAGATCAGGTTTGGCATCCAAGATCCAAACTATTTCCATCCACACTACATGTTCCTCACTTCCGCATCGTCTTCCATTTTTTCCAAAGTAGAACATGTACCATCGACCATCACCCAACAACCGTCCACTCCACTTTGGAGTCCATCAACATAGTACAATTCCCAATTCTGGTCTGAGTGAGCGAGTGAGCATTATACTCATAGTTTTAATGTATAGCATGTTCCTCTTCAAGTTGATTTCGTTTTCGTGCTCACTTTCTTTGCTTCCGAGTAGGGAAAGTTTATGATACATAGCGCAGTTCATGGACGTTAGACGTTTCGTGTTATAATCTGTCAAAACCTCTTTCCCTCTCGCAAATCCGAGTTTTTGTAGCCTAGAAAATGCAGACAATACAGATAAGAGATATTACAAGATGTTGCACAGCTGGCCATTCCCAAAACAATGTAATGGGAAAAAAAACTGGACTTTGTTATGTTGGCATGTTGGCATACTGGAGGTTGAAAGTTGGCATTCTCTGCAGTATATAACAGGGTAAGAGTGTTTGAAAAAGGCTTTTCAGCATGGTATAACATTATGTACTTGCATTCGTTTATTATGTGTGTTTTATGAAGTCATCGTTTGTGGAGTCTAACAGCCTTTGAGCCTTGGACCTCACGAGCATGTGGACCATTTAGATAACTCAGTGAGAACGGAGTCCTCAAGGATTTGCTCCTACTTTTGATTCTTATGATGGTGCTTCTGCTTTCTATGTTGCAAAACGTAGTCCTGCGGTTCTTGTTGTGTGTTTGAAACAAAATTCCGATGGAAATAGAAGGAAAACCGAGTCATAGTCGTAATAAGGTCTTTTCTTGCCATTGTACGTTTTTTTAGTTGGAGATTGCTGGGGCAAGCTGTATGTACTCTATGTGTGAGAGAGAAAGTGTATTAAAATATTCATAGAGAAAGGAAAAGAGACGACGAGTGGTGCAAGTGCCTTGGTGAAATATTCATGAGCTCTTCTGTCATTTCTTCATGTCTTCTATCCATTTGTCCTTCAAAATTCATGTTCTAATGAGAGAAAGACCTCCCAGATTTCTCTGTCTTTTTGTTCACATGTTTAAATGTTCTCAAACTCTCTTGGCTGCATGTCTTGTTCTCTAAACCATACTGTACTCATGAATTTTTTAAAAATTTACAATATTATAGTAAATATTACTAGTTTACAAGTACTAAAATTACTAGTTTTCAGTTGACTTTGCCCAATTTACACAATTGCGAAATGAGGTCATGTCGTGGGCAGTTTATGAAACGCAATCTGTCTTTCTTTTAGTATTATTTGCAAAAAAAAGAACAGTGATAATTTGAGAATTTGCTCTACGTTGGATATTGTAACGACAGCCTGGCTTGTTAAAATTCTTTATGCAAACATGATATTATGCAATAAGTATATGGAGAAAGTTGAGATTAAGAAAGTTTGAGGCATTTTTTGTCTTAGGGGAATTTTACGTAATGTTTACCCTTCCTTATGACTATACTATGACAGTTGACAGTTACAAAGAAAACCTCACAAAAGTCCTCGACTCTATAAAACGAAACCAACAAACTTTATGGTGTTCTACGCTACAACGCTACAAATAACTTCTACTATGTTAAATATTAATTAATGCCTTACAACTAAAACACATAAAGAAATGTGCTAATGAGACAAAATATATAGAGGCTGTAAGATTGCATTGGTAAAGTAGTGGAAATTAGTCAAAATCAACAGTAAATTGAGCATTCAGATGTATAAATGAGAAGAAATGCGAAAGTGTTTTGAGACGGCACGTGTGACTAGCCACAAAAGGGATTTGAGAATGACGATGTGTTCATCTAAGGGACAATTCAGATGTCAAGAATATGAGGATGAATGCTTGTTGGAAAGCGTCATGAATTCAGAAATGAGGAAATACTCCAGTCGCCCAAGCCATTATGACTCTGTGGGGAATTTCCTGTTGAAGGGTGCGTCCCCACGCCCCGCTTTACAACTTAAGTCTCTCTCGTCAAATTGCCATTGTCACAAAGACGAGGAAAAAGAAACGACACGAGAAGACGACTCTATACTTTTCTGTCTCTTTGAATGCTAACAATTTGCGTTTCCCTTTGACACTAAAGGAAGATACGAAAGAGACTGAAAGACAGAGGCACGTGTTTGGCTTTTTCGCTTTAAAGCAGTACAAACGCATGGACAAAGGAAAAAGCAAATTAGGCAAAGTCTTTTTCTGCTGGTACTTGTGAAAAAGTTGCAGGGACATAGAAAGTGAGTTCAGTCCATTTAGAAAAGCAACGGTTCCAATTACGACATTGGAAATGTGGCCATTTGAGTTGGACACGGGAAGTGGCGGTTAGGCATCATTAACATTTCAAGGAATTGGTCGTCAAAGCCCAAGATTTCACTTTCGTTCTTCACCCTCAACTTCAGATTGGTTTGGTGCTATTGCTGCCGCTGACTTTAACTTTTTTTCTCGTTTTATTCCATCCGATGGGACAAAGGTGAGAGAAGAACAACAAAAGTGAACACGGAAGCAAGAAAAAGACGATGAACATCGGAAAAAAATCTTCTTCCAAAAAGTTACTGGTACACTTAGCGCTAGACTGACCAATGGATTTACTAACACGATGGTGTTTTTATGGTTGTTTTCTTTTCCTTTCCTTTCCAGAAATCCTTTCCAATCGAAACTTGTGGTTTGTCACAAAGTCGCAACCCGTAATGTTTGATGTTTCAAACGTCCAGGACCGCGTGTGGTATACTATACAGTGCAAATGCAAAAGCGTCAGAATATATATTGAACCATTTTACACTCTTTAATACACTATAGACTATAGAACGAAGACTTTTCCATCTATGCGGGTAGTTTACACAATTTGTTTACATTAGCCTTACGCTCAAGGTTGGATCTTGGATGTTGGAGATTTCAGCGGTCAATTCTTGTCTGCTTCATGTCTCTTATCGACTTTCCTGTCCAACAGTCTCCCAAAACTGCACTTTTTGTTCCCCTGGACAAATGGCACCTGACACAGCAAGTCAAGGGAAGAAACGTTGCGTGTTTCCCTCGTATCAATCCAATCACCTGACGCAACTGTAAGACTATCCACCACCAATATAAAAAGAGTGAAAGTGAAAACGATATAAAAACCCAATGAAAAGGAGGAAAATGTTAAGCCGTATAGCACAACATTTGATTCCCCAGGGACGTTCATTTCCACTCAAAAATCACGGTTTGTTCACTTCCGGCCAGCAGAACGTTTCTTAAACTATGGTCAAGTGCAACGGTTGTGAACTCCCCTATTTTCGTGCAGTGTCACATTCCAATCAGTTGCATTGAACAGCCTGTAGTAAATTACATGCTTCTTGACATGATTGCACGTTCCAAGTTCAAGAACAAAATTAACTCTAACTAAAAAAACCCAAAACTACCACGTTGAAAACATCTGGGCGTTTGGACAATTGGGCATTATTGATTTTTGAGACTAAATAGTATTTGTCATGAACTTCTAGAATATTTTAGTACAATGCGTCGCTCATAACACGAAAAGCCCTTTTACTTTATAAATAGGATCTATTACACCATGACCATTACCAACTAGCTACCATTACAAAATATCTAGAAATTAAAGCAAATTAAGATTACTTTTACATTGAGTCTTGAGTTGAGTCAGTTGAGTCTTGAGTGTTATTCTGTTGAGTACCACCATTTCAGAACAAATTCCGGCTTCCGGCACGTGTCTCACGTGTCCCCAATTCAACAGCTCAGCCTTCAATTGCTAGAAATCAGCTAACTGATAATGAAATTATTAAGCTGTCAAATGAAGTCAATCTAGTCAATTCATTTAAATGAACGACTCATTTAGTCGGGCTTCATCTTAATTAAACACCGGTTTACAAGAGTCCAAGATTCACATTATAGGAATTTAAGATAATATCATTGTTTTGAGGTGCTTTAATTGTAATATATTGTAATTTGTAATGAGTTGCTAGTGCCTTTGCCTTGTCAGTTTATCTCCTTTCGAGTTTCTCTTTGTGTTTTGATATTTTAATTTTTAATGATTAATAAACTAATATAAATTATTTGAAAACATAAACACGCGTAGAATGAAATTGAAAATGTGATTCAAATGTAAATTAGACGTACGGTCTTTAATAAAAAGAAAAAGGGGGACCACCCAAAGGGCAAAAGAGAACAGATGCGTATCGCCCTTGTGTCCTCAACTCATTTATCATATCTCCTCCTCCCCGTTTTTTTTACAAGACTCCTATGCAAACTGACAAACTGGTAAAAGTTTTAGTAGCGATGGCTGTATAGTAACTATACTGTAATAATTCATTCATAAAAAAGAGCCAAGAGGGCAAATGAATATTAATGTAAAAATTGTGTGCTTTTGTACTCACCTCCTGTGACTTGGAATTGAAAGGGTCAATTGCTTTTAATTAACTGCATCGAAGACCCAAAATCTCTTTCCGACCACACTTGAAATTAATTACAATCTGGAGACCATTTTTTTATGATACTTAACCATTTTTTGTACTCTTCTTTCAGTCAGTAGGGGATGTGCGACTACTGATATTAATGAAGCACAGTAATTTTCCAACTTGGTAGTTCAGTAAGTCGCTGCTTTTCATTTTAGCCTGATAGTCTCATTGGATTCTTTACTGAAACATTCATTCAGAAATAATACAATAAAAGCGGAAGTTGAAATAGCGTATTTTCAAAAAATGGGTTGAAAGTTGATGTGCGATGTGCCGAGTTCTTTGGGTAATTTCCTGTTTTAATAGGCGAATTGAATTTCCGCTTGGCCTGGTTGAAATTGCCCTGTCGACTTTGTCTTCGAGGTTAAGAGTTGAGTATAACCATAAGAGAAAATGAAGGGGACATATACTGTAGAAAACTACCCGGGTTAAAGTGAAAGAGTGTAGCGTTGGTAGCTGCTACTACATAGTTGTGTCTTTTATTTGATCCCGT
Organism: Harlomillsia oculata; assembly: GCA_019776145.1. Taxonomy (NCBI): domain Eukaryota; kingdom Metazoa; phylum Arthropoda; class Collembola; order Entomobryomorpha; family Oncopoduridae; genus Harlomillsia; species Harlomillsia oculata. Next base: position 5,531 of record JABASF010000947.1, read on the forward strand.
GGAAAAGCTCATTCGCTCGTCTCTCTTGTGCACACGGCCTTCGATCATCAGCATAATCACGGATTAGATGAGATCATTTCCGATGGTGCACACTGTCTCAACTAAACTCAACACTGTTGGTCTTCTTTTCTTTCCTTGTCGCGTCGTTCTTCCAACTTCCTATTCCTCTCATCAGCATTTTATCATCACAGCTGCTGCTTGCTTCTACTGTCCCATTTCGAGCTCAAATGGCCCCCAAAACTCCTTTTTTCTCAACAGCACGTTCGTTCTGGCGACTGTGTCACAAGAAAATGACACTTTGTTGATGATGCACGGAGGGAACTAAGGATGTTATGCTACGAAAGCACAAGCTCTGCGACAACTAATGAGCAACCTCACTTTTTTCTCTTAGCACTTTTTTTTCGACGTGTACGCTAAAATACTAGAGACTGTGTGAGACAAGAGACTGAAGCATTAAAGCCTTTCTGCTAACACCAATACTAACACTATTTTCTCCTTTCTCATTTACAAGTTACATAGATAATCTCATTAGCTAACTTGGAAATTTGTTTCTAGTAAAACACAGGCGATGAACCAAGCTAACAATTAAGAGCAGCGGGGAGTTTTCCTACTTTCGGACTATGACTACAGAGTTTTAAAAAACAGAATGCAAAATCAACATTTCCAGTTTGCGTAACTAGTTGAACAGCGAACAGGCATGATGGAACAAAGAAAATACGAACCGCCTTGGGAATGACAGCAGATTTCCCCATATTTAACTTAATGTACCTCATCGTCCTTGTTTCTGAATACGACTTGGATGGAACTATGGAACATAAGCTCAACGAGTGTGTGACATCGCTTAATTAACTCCAACGTCGTAGTTGGGCTACATGCTAAAGGGATATCGTTAATTAATCATTAATAGTTAATCGCAGTTGGTAAACTGTCGTTTTACGTCCCCCTGTCCGTTGTTTGAAGTGATCTTATGTCTCTCATTGTCTTGTTTGTCATTCCTGAAGTGTGTCTTATTGCGACAACCCAGTGGAAACTTTCCTTTTACCGTTCTATGTTTGATACAGTTTTGGTTTCCAACTTGGTTCCGAGAATTTCAACACGCTTCTAAGATTGGCAATGGTTTCGTCAAAGTCACACCTTCCACACTGTCGGCTTTCATTTGATCCTGTGAATGCGTAAATAGATTCCATCTCGTTTTCCTGAGTCGCGCCAAGGGGTGCATATTTTAACGCAGGAGAGTCCTCGTAAAAACCCTGGTTTTAAATACTATCCCGGGTAACGATGTGGGAGAGCCACTACTAAGAAAGAAAGTATTATAAAATTCGTATATAGGAAAAAGGCAGAACACAATGCAAAGAGCTTTGCTTACGATTCAGTATTCCGTATTTTATCGTATCTTCAGTCAAAGGCTATGCAAGAGCACCCTTTTAACGAGTTGCCTCTTCTCTCCCTTCATGAAAAAGGAAACGGATTAATCACCACGGTTAAGTACGTGCGTAAGGGGAAGAATTTGTCAATGTGCCTCCGAAAAATCTGAAAATGTCTCTTTTTTCTATTCAACACAACAACAACTGCGGACCTGTGGACACAACACGACCCTCTCGACTTGAAAAACACTGGCTTTCATTCCATACGATTTCAGATAAGGCGTTCTCTTAAGCTAGTATCATTTCCCTCTCTCCTACTCTGCGCTGAATGATAATCGGGTATTATTATAAAAGCCACGGTGCGCTCATAGGCGATTAGCTCCTATTATTCTCATTTTTTACAGTCGGAATAAAAATTTTTACATATACTATCACCATAAAATCACAATACTTTATCCTCTGTTGTTGGTATATATGTCTTTGGACTAGAGCTCATGTCGTGTTTGCTTTTTGTGCGACTATCATTAAAGTATCGCTTCACGAACCCTTACTGAGAGTCTTTCCATGTTTATTAGGCAAAGTTTGGATCAATTAAATCCTCTGGATTTGGATCTGAGTGAGTGAGAGTCTCATCGCAATCGCTAACCATTGACTGAGTCATTTCATTGTCTTTTTCACTTCATTTCCACTCATTTACTCTTTTCAGTGAAATGAGTACACTGAATCGTTATGCAAAATAAATGCAACATCCTTTCCATACTATTTTCTCTTCGTATTGTAACTTGTAAATATGCGCAGATTCCTTAATGAGGATCAAGCTCTGTAATTTGGTGTATTTATATAGATTACATAGTTGAATTCATGACGGAAGACGCCAGACGAATCCAGCTTCGAAGAAGCTAAAAAAACATTGACAATACATACCATAGCACATAAGGCAATAAAGTAAAAATCACCTAAAGTTTTTATCAATTATCAATTATCAGTTATCACTATCACTCACTATCAAATAAAGTTCCCTGCAAAGCCTACAATACAGACAACAACGTACAACGTTACAAATTACAATACAACTAAACTAATGTACAGTTTATTCCGCTCGAGAGCGAGGTCTAGATCTAGATTTCTAGATGTAGAAACCTAGAGAGCCTGCATGTGCATTCTACACATACAAACTATCTCCCATTATAATCGCCGTTTACGACAAAAATGACTGGTGGCTAGTTAACCTTTGACATTTTTCCAAATGCGAATGCAAAATCGACTAGAGCGTGCAATTGTGGATGGGAATGTTAATTTTAATTAAATTAAGTAATAATATTTTTCTAGGGGTTTGAAGCTAATGTGGGATGTTGTGAGGTTGAGGATGGATGGATTTGTATGAGAGGGGATGGGCGAGAGTGGCTCGGCACTTACCTGGCGTAGGAGACAGGATGATCAGGAAGGTCCTTCTCCCAGGACGAGGCTGGTCCATTGCACTCCGGACTGGTTGACTCCTGCGATTATCCCTAATGTGGATAACTCGGGCGCGAAATTTTTTCCAAGGGGTCTTGCGTTCGCGCTGGCCCCTACTAAGCAAATCAAAAGATAATTACTAATTTTCAGGAACCTAATCAACTTGGGTTGAAGTTTGTCTACGCTCGGCGTCGGCGTGGATTTGACAAGTCTCAAGGATTTCGTTAATTCGTCACCTTTTCCGTAATGTCCGTTCCGTGATTATTCTATTGGTCACGTTCGTCATCGGGTTCGTTACCATCTGATCATTTACTCATGAATCAAAGATCAAACCCTCGTGTTCGTAAAATTATAGAATGCAGCACAGCATATACACATTTCGCAGTACATTCTAGATTCAACGTGGTGAGACCACAGGTCACTAGTCACTACACTACCAAGAATTTGATCAATGTGTACGTTAGACATCATCAATTTTCTATAGTCAATTTAATTGTATTGATGATGTACATTATTTTTAGGATTTTGATATTGTGGGATCGTACGAATCAATAGTTGTAGACGCGGAGTGCGTAAAGTAATGTAATAAAATAACCGAAACGCTCTACTTGAAAACTTCCGTACCATTTTTGCTCCTCAGCCTGAGCTCAGAGGGTTAAACTGGACAAACGCTTTACTGTGCATCTTTGCTCTTCTTCACTGTTCATAAAGTCATCATCATCATATCCATATTGTATGAGTACAAATCGACAATAAAAATCAAAATCAGGCTATAGACTATACATGCAAAATGTCAAACGTGCCCATAGATCTTTATATTACTAGCAAATAAAATTCAATCGGAATATTCAACATTGTTTTTATAGCCGTAGAGTGACAGTGACAGCAATAGTGATTACTTGATTATACATCAACTTATTAAAATCAATCACAATGTTCAATAACGCTTAAATGACGTACAAGAATTGACCGAAAAACGCAAAGCTAACGTAATTTAACGGATTGTTCAAGACGATCGTTATTAGCGTCCAACCAGGTGAGAATGTAAACTTGACACTGACGACAATACAATGAAACTAGATGATCAGACCAGCTTGTCAAAGCACGTTATAGTTAATGCAAATGAAATTACGCACGTACATGTGATGAAAGCAAGAAGTGACGTGACGAGGCGTGAAAATGCTAATGACAATGACACAAAAACAATAAACACAAAACCCCCGCCCCGTCTCTGATGACGATAAGTGACAATGACTCCTTACAAGCTAATAAATACTAATAATTTATTATCTTTTGATTTAATTAGTGCCCGTCTTTCAACAGGCTTCCAAAAAATGTTAGATACTCATTGAGTGCCCCCCTCCAAGGAAATCTTTAGTAAAAGGCGAAAGATTTATACGACTTGAAGGGAGGCCAGAGTTGCCTGTGCTCACTCCAGCCTCTCCTCCTATTCACAATCAGCCATCCCCAACCATTCAACATCCCACTTAATCCATATATTTAAAGGTCAATTCGAATTATTCACTAATAATGATTAGCATCAATCGATAGAGAATTTTCAGGTGTGTCGGTTTTTGCATTTACATTTTGTAATAGCATTCGATAAAATATTTAATTTTAATAATAATTGTGTAAACCGGAGTTTAACTGCACCTTCTAACTATATATTACAATTTATTAAAATCTATTAAATGCACAGTGGTCGTTATAATCTCACCGGCTTCTTAAATCTACTTGACATAAAAAAGGTATTTTGACGTGTTTTTAGGTTTAAAAAGACAAGAAAGAGTGATTCATATCCTGACGACTTGTTGAAATATGAGAAGCTGTGTATGAAATTGAGTAAGTTCCAAGTTTGTGTGACAACGGATAGTAAATCAAATGGAAAAGGAAAAGTTTTGCCACCATGAGAAGCAAAGGGTTGTTCGTTGTTCCTATACGTGAAACTCCCTCATTTCACTGAATGGGTAGGAGAAAAGGAGCAACTTCGTCTTTTCAGTTCTGAAGCTGAGGCATACCACGACATTTTCTCTCTCGTAAAGGCGAACCACGTTGTAAAAATTTAATATTGAGACATGATGAATGATCCTATGAGTCGAGTGAACCTTGCCAGATTACCATCGACTGGCACAGCAGGCCCTCTTTTTTAACACACTCATTTTCCCGGTTTCTACCGTGCTCTTTTTTTTTTTTTTACTACCAACTCTTTTACCCTTTCAAACATTTAATGACACCATATTGACATCCAAATTGCTCTTTCACAAAACGAGTTGACTAGTTGACTTTTTGATGAGAGATTTCTAATACATGCCTTACTTAATGCTATCGTTTGATTTAGTTTGTTACACACAATAGACTTGTATAAAAACTTGAGAAAAAGTACGGATATGTATTGAATAAAATATGATTGAATTGCATTAGTTTTGTCTGATCCGTGTGCAAACGCATGTGAGTGTATAGATTTGAAATAAATCTTTGCGTTCACTCTTTTTTGTTACCGCAATTTGATTTAGGGCTACTTTTGTGACTGTCTTTTAACGCTGGAGAAAAAAGTTTTAGTATTGATTTGAAATGGAGAAAGTGTGTGGATTTGGAGACCTGGAGAGGTGAAAGGAGTTTTGATTTGAACTGTGGGTCGAGAGACATGCGAAGGAGTCGCAGGTGGTGGTCAGCTTCGTGTGACTCCTTCGAGTGTCAATCAACTCACATGCGACGTCCAACAGAGAAAGGAAAAGCAATAAATGCCTTTCTGAAACTCGGAACACTTTCTGACCTCCGAGTAGCACAAAAGGGCAAAAGACACGAGCCAAGACGAAAAAGTAGATAGTACCAGTGGTTCAATGCTTTTTTTTTAGTTAAGTTGAATTTCTTGGTAACAGTTACATTTCACTCAGCCTTGGACGTTGCATGAGAAAAACAAGAAAGAAAGAAAGAAACGAATGAACCATCAAATTCACGGAAATGTCGTGCGATTGATCTTCTTTTTTTTAAGAAAAACGGAAAGTATTAGCTGGAAATCCACGATCACGAAAAACACGAAAATCCACACTTGCAATTTCCCTCGTTTCGCCAATGGGTTTACATTTCCCCAATATCGGGAGGCTTTGTTGGCCCGAATTGCCTTAATTGGATAGTTTACTTTGTCAAATCAGAGAAAACGCACAGGAGAATCGCCACTGAAAAGAACAAATGTAATCGTCTGTATTCAGGGAATTTGCGGCTGTTCAAGGTAAGCTGATGAGACGATGGCATGACTTTTCCTCAGAATGTGAAGGGTTTCGCTAATTCACAATCTAAAATCTCAAAATGTTTTTAACTGAAATGGCAACTCGGGAACATTAACCTATTTGAGCATTACAAAAACAAACATTGCTGATCTGATATTGGGGTTTATTTCATAAACCCTATTTGGTTGTCTGAATCGTTTCGAATCAAATTGTCCAAGGAAGTAATCCTGTTTGCGGTCAACATGCACGGGTATGGCACGGGCACGGCCATGGTCTTGTTTCGGGATATGCAACGATGATATATACACGGAAAAACCGTACTAAAATTGGCAAGAAAGGGATCAAGGGAACTTTACTGAACTATTGAATGCATCAACCCTTTTAACAGCTTTGACTTATTGTGTGTTTCGGGATTTGGTGAAAGGGATTTTATTTATAGCCTAATGTTTATACCTTTCATTTTACCTTTCTCTTCGCTTTAGCCAAACGTAAGCAGTGAAAGGGGTTTTCGAGTCTAATCACCACTTAACATTCATTCATACAGAGAATTTAGGAGTACTTGATTGATACGCAAATTACAAACATACGCAGCTCATGCTTCGGGAGAATTATATCCATCAATAGCTTTCGACACTCATTAGCTATTCGCACGCATTCAATTCTCATTTCAACTGATGCGCCCACTCCATTTATTTATGTATGAGAGAAGCGAGCGAAATGAACTTTGTGCTGTGCTGTCTGTATAGTCAAAGTCGCAATTTACGATTACAAGCCTGTGACGCAATTCGTAATCCGCAATGGTACTACGAGCTAAAACGCAAATTGATGGTATTGATAGAACTGTACTACTACCTACTACTGTAGAAAACACTAAGAACTGCAGAACTGTAGAAACTTTGGGAATCTCTATAGTGGCAGTAACCACGCTGGAAAGTGCCTATTTTCAGTGTTTGCATTACACAATCAATAAAAATACAGTGATCGACTGCCCAAATTAAAGATTGCGGGTTACGGTGGTCTCCTTGGGTTCGAAAAATGTTCACTAGTATTTCATTTGAATTGAGTAGGTTATAGACAACGTGGTGAGTTCGTTTCATTATTTTAGTACTGCAATGAAAGACAATATGTCGAGGAATGAAGCAAAAGTGTCAGCATGAATTCTGAATGCATCAGAGGGATTCTCGAAAACCCACAATTCTGAATTCATGTGTCATCGCCAAAGACCAACTGCTGTGGCTGTGGGCTGTGGCTCATGTTGCTGTTCGTTTTCATGAGCATGGACTTTAATATTATAAAAATGCATGAGAATGAACTGGGGAATCGTGACAAGAGAAGGAGGGTGTGTAGTGTATGTCCTACTGCACCAAAGGTACGAAAAGACAGAAAAACAAGGAGAGGACGACGGAGAACAAAAGCTCAAAACCAATACGGGTAATGGACTGTCATATCTTTGAAAACGCGTTGCAAATTATTAGAGCGAAAGGAGACGAGGAGAGAGAGATAGAAGAGAGGAATGAAATCCCGTGCCAAGAATTGCCTGCCTTGTGGGAAAGATGACAAGTGACAAGAAAGACCCTTTTGTGACAGTTGCAGACAAAGTGCCATGCAAACGGACGAAAAGCGGACGGACGGACGGCGAGACGTGCAAAGTCGTAGATTGCAAAAGAAACACAACAACGACGAGAAGGAAAAGCCACCCATTTGTATTTATAAACAGAAAACATGACATGAAATGTGACGGGACCTACTATTTCCCTGTTACTACACAAAATGTAATAAGGCGGAAGCCAAAAGGGGTAAAACAGGAGCACTACGCATATATAGCATAACGGACATAACGGCGGATAACGGACATAACGTAGACCAGACAAGATAGTCGAAGAAACACTCGACACTACTTGTCAAATAATGCTTCACTGGCTTCTTATTCGTCTTTATTGGTCTCTAATTTGATAGTTTGGTTGGTTCGGGCACTCGTTCCGCAGCAAATGGCGAAAGCAGAATTAGAGGAACAAAACAGTTTAAATTGATTTTCCATTTATTTATTACAAATTACAATACATTGTGCTTTCTACTGACAATATTAGCCAATATTGGCACTAGATATCGTAATTCAAAACTTACTTGGTGTGTGTTGGTGTATTATATGATTACTATTCATCATTATTACCGTGTATAGTAACAAAATCATCAATACTAGTATTATGCTACTTTAGTCTTTAGCACTACGGACTACGATGCTTTGTAATGAAAAGGCTGTGCGGGGTGTCCTGTAATATTGCATGCTCCCTAAGATGAAAAAAACAATTAGGTAACAATTATAGTTCGTCCAATGTTACGTTACATAGATTGCATGATTTAAAAAATCGGTCAATAAATTACATTTCAGTTCTGCTTGTCACAGGTCCGTGTCCTGCAAAGGCTTCCAACTTGAGAAGAACTATAAGTTCACGTTCAGTTAAAATGCCACTTTTTTGGACTTCTTCAAATTCTTCATAGGAGGAAGATATCAAAGGAAACCGAATAAAAGAAAATACTTCACCCAAAACGTGTCGTTGATTGGTAGGATTCACTGTAAGACCTTGTCGTTCACATTCGGCTGAAGCCCACCTAAAGTATAGAAAACCCAAAATGACCATTATACATTACGTTTACGTTCACACAATGTTTAGCAAAATAGTAGTAGATTAGTTATAGTTTGATAAAATTGCTAAAGGCATACTTGAGTGCATATTGGAACACCGAGAATTCGTCAATGTCTAGGTCATCCTTTTGTAATACCGACTGCAAAACCTCAATTTTCACTGCAGTGAAACCATCGGATTCAAAGAAATGCTTTGCTTCACGAGCAACGAAGCTTAGTATGGATTCCAAAAACTCTTCCTTATTCGCAATCGCAACGTTGGAACTGGAACACTTCTCGAACATGGTTAAAAAATTCTGCAGATTGATATTTTCACGTATCCAAGTTCCACAAGCGGTGAGTAAGGCTGGTACATTGTACTTCTGTGCCAAGGACGCGACTTCGAATACATCGTCCACCGTCACTGAAAGTTGACCCGTGTAGAGATACTGTAATGTTAAAATACACAATTAAAATTAACACAATTCAAGGGTCAGTCATTACATTACTCTCATTACGGGTCATTATAATAAAATAAAATATATAATATGAAAACAATTCTATCGTTTGAAATAATAGGTGCGGACCGTTAGAGTTCCAATATCGTTAGAAACTTCACAACTAAAGTTTACAAAAACTGCTGTGAACGGGACAGTGATTTTTCTACCTTGAAGTTAAAAATGTTTCCCCGAAAATGTCACATGACAAAACCGACAATTCAAAAGTGAAAGTGAAATCTTGAGAGTACAACCATTAGTTTTTTGAGTGCCTAAGAAATCGCATTTAATTTAAAAATTTAATATATTCTACTTTGCACTAATGAAACCCCTAAATTGTCACATCCGGGCTCCCCGCATTTGCATGCGCTACATTTTTGTTCAGAATCGTACAAAAAACGTCGAATACATTCGTGAAATTCGGAAGAGTAGTTAATAGTTTTTTCGTAATTAAACTTGGATTCTTCCCTACCCCTCGACCCTCCCATGCTATTGAAATTGCAGTACGAAGTTGTGACGTTAGCACAGACAAATAGATCCTAGCCTAGCCTAAAATAAAGTACACTTTTCTATGCGAAGTTAGTACTATAAGTAACTGAGTTACTACTAAGGTCCGCACCCGCACCTATTAAATGAGATTTTGGATTTACCCGCAGGAATGCCACGAGTTCCACTTGCTCAACCTCTGGAATCTCTTCAGTGACACATTTTTTGTCTTCAGTCCTCCGACTACTACAGATGGTAGCAAACACTGCTGAACGAGCACAAACAACTTGCCGATGACAAGGTATCCCAATTTTCTTCGAACCAACAATAAATATGAAGTCCAAATCTTGGACGTTTTCACGATTTTCAACGGCTGCCCACAATATGTCGCCTAGTTCCAGAAATTCAGGATCAGGACGTCGAAGTCGGTTTGGTCTCACGTACCCGTACGGTCGAAATCGTTGCGGAAGTTGCCCTTCCACTCTTCGTCGACTACGACGACCCATTTCAGTGATTTCAGGAACAACAATCAATCAACACCTTCACTCGCACGGGACAACTGGTAAAGTATTGACCACGCTCGACGCTCCGTCTGTCTGCTGTCTGTTCTGCTCCTGCTGCCGCGCCCCCTTCTTACAGTATTGTTTCGGTTATTTATTATGAATTTCTTGAAAAATGATAAACGGCGTTTTCTTAGCATCATTTCATCTCAACAATTCGACTTTATTTGAACCCTACGTTTCTTAAGTTTATGTTTTCATGTGTAAAAGAAAGTGGTTATGAGCAAATGAGCATGAGAACTGCCGAAACTGATATTGTATTCCATGAATATGTGATTAGGTTTAGAGTCCGGAAATGAGTTGGTTGATGACTCCCTGAGCAGACGTGAACGAGCTGGAAAGACGTGGAAAAGCAGGTCTTCTAAAGACTCAAGTTGGAGATAGCGAAACGTGAAAGGATCAAACTGTGTAATCTCCCAAAACGTTTTGCCGTTACGAAGCAATGCATTTTATGAGTCCACATTTCGACAAGATGCAAAACGCAATGGTCGTATCGTACATACGATGTATACATAAGGGACTTTTCCTTTGCTTTCTTTTGCCTGAGAGCGAAAGCTTATAGTGGTAAAGTCGAACAATGAAAGCAAACACAGTTCCGCAATCACAATATGGAAATCTCAGACCCACACACAATGTATGTAAACGTGCTGATGTGCGGAGAATTTTGCATTTTGACCACATCCTTTTGTGGTCATTTTGTTCTGGCGTGTGCTCTCTGGGTGTTTGGGATTGCGAGTTGTTATCGGAAATGGATTAAATTGTTGGTTTTTGGTTGCTGTTTTCCTTTGTAATGTGATAATGAAAGCGAAGAAGAGAACCTAAAAGCCGTAAAAGCATTGACAAAAAAATGAGACGGGTTGAACTCCAGCTTCCACAAGTTACACGCTGAGACATCTGTTTGTACAACATGAGAATGACGTGCAATGGAAAGCAAGTGAAAGGAGTGTATAGGAAGATAGGAACCGTAAATGTTACTTTGCAAAACTTTGCATGGGGACAGTGTGATTGTGATTATCAACTTCAACTTCAACGTGTCGTAATCAGGGCAAGACGTTCGACAGTAGTGGGTACTATCACTGTCTTAGTTATGCTGTCACTAAGGTCACTGTGTAAATGTAACATGGTGGAAAGTGCTTGAAAAATAAGACAGTACAGACACCATAAATTCAATTTAGCGGAATGTAAGAAGTGAAATTGATGGGAAAATGCCTCAGTCAACTTCACAGACGTCAAAACGTAAAATAAAAGCTTCTGAATTTGTAAAACAAGTAAAGGATGAGATTCAGCAAGAATTGGGAGCAGCACAATGCCTCACTATGGACGAAATACACTCTCGTCGAATGTCCGAGGATGTGAAACTTCAATCCATAGAGTACGAAGAGAAAATGTGGGCCCGTTTCAAGATCTATAGAAGAGCATTGTTTGCCATGACTCTTCACTTTGAAGGCTTGCGAACGCTCCTTCTAGAAATCCGAGAAGCATATGAAACACGTCTTATTGCTTGTCGGTTCAATGTGGATGAATTGCTTGTGCTGAAAAAAACGCACGCTGCCAGAGAATGGGAAAGTGATCATGACATGATGGACAATTTGATTCAGGGCTACATTCGCCTGTCAGAGATGGAAACAGAGCAGTTCAACCTACTAAGACACATTGATCAACAAGATTCCCAAATTCGAAATATGTGTGAAATTCTTCAGCGTTTGGAGCAAGCATTGGTTGAAGAAGGAAAAGTACGACGGGAAGCTCAAACGGAGAAAGCAATCATTGTTCAAGAGCTGAATGAACTTCGAGTCAAATGCACCCAAGTGTCACAGCAGTCATCTATGATGAGAGAAGAAAGTGGGAGTACAAATTCCTCATACAGTCATTTAAGCGATGCACTAAGTAAAGACGCTGCCAAAGCTATAGCGTCTGGAGATGTGAAATTGTTGCGTCCAGTTCTGGAGACTATTCATGAAAATCTTTCTTCTTTGTATCAGCAACTCAGTGTTTTCGAGTCAGACTATGCCGACACAATTCCTCGAGACGAGTACGACGCTCTGTTGGACGAGAAAGCAGAACTGAACAAAAACCAGGATGAACTTTTAGGAAAATTGAACAAACTGAGAGACAAGAAAAAGTCTAGAAATCAAGAAATCACGAATCTCATCGAAGAACGTGATGCTGAAAGAAAGTTGTTGGTACAACTCAAAACGAATGCTACTCCTCGTCCTTCCTTCACTGATTTGGCTAAAAAGATTAAACTTCCTCCAGGAAATGACTGGATGACGACAATTGAACCACTGACTTCAGCTCAGGTAGCAGATCTCGTTGTGGAAACAATCACTGGAAAACAAGTTAATGGAGAACCTCCTCAAATACCATGTCTAGGTGTGGGTGAGGATATTCCTCGTTTACTTCGATATGATCAAGATCTTTCGGACCTTCGATTATCCCGTCGTGACGCAGTGACAGTCATTCATGACATTTGGCAACGGCGTGTGTCCATGGTTCGTCTTGAGGCAAAGTATCAAGAAGCACTGAACGATGAGTATGGAATAACATCATTAAGTGATTTCCCAGAAATAATGCCTCCGATACGAGTTTTCTCAGAGTTCGTTGCGGACTATTTTGAAGAAAAATATGAAAAAGTAGATGAACGAATGCTTTGGACTTACAATATAATTGAATGTTGCAAACGTAAGCAAACTGACAGGAAATTGGGTGAATTCCTTTTCATGGTAGAAGGGAACATGGACGAGACAGTTTATCATTTGTTTCGAGGTTCCATCGCGCGTTGCAGAGATGAACTCAAACGGATTTCTAAAAGCACTGGTAAAGAACCTGGAATTGCATCGGTAACTGATTTCAGCAGTGTACTCAGTCAAATATTTCCTATGAAAACGGAAGATGATTTAGAGAAGCTGTTAAAAGTCGCAGGGGCATCAGCATCCCTGATTCAGTACTCGATACCCTTCGCAATGACAGACGAAGGACTTTACGGTGAATTTATGAATGAGATGTTCAGGCAATATAATGAAGGGAGAGTTGCTTTCATTCGTGACGTACTGGAAGAACTTTTGCGACAATTGGGAGTGTCATGGGAGTCCATTGATAGAGAAGATGATCCGGCTGGACTTACAGATGTCAGTCTCCCACTGTTCTACGTTTGTCTTACTATTATTGACCCTTTATATCGTAAGTGGTCACAGAAATATAAACCCCCATTTTGCTACAATTCTATAATATATTACGAAAGACTCACACTGTAAAAGCGTTAACTCACTCGTTGTACAATGATAATCACAGCGGAAGATAAAATAGCAGAAGCAATGGCTTGGGTATTTTACGGAATTTCAACTCTTCCTGGACTGGGTCCCCGGGGACTCAAACTATTGTCCTACATAATAGCAATTGTGGATAAAGACGAAAGTCAGCTGGATGAACACGATGATGAAGACTTTGAATTAGCCCTTCGTGATCTTCTTTATAACAAGGATGAAGATGATTCCGAAGCATGGGATCAAATGACCACAGCTCAGAGAACAATCAAATTGAAGCAAATGCGAGTCGTCAACTTGAAAACAGTAGTGACTAGAATGCGTGGGTCAGCAATGTTACGATTGAATAAGAAGGAAGAAATTCGTTTAGACGATTTCGAATTAACGGAAGGTTGAAGTTGAAACTATAAAAGAAATTCAGGAGCAAGCATAAGATAGATTATCAAGTTGCATAATCGCAAAAAATATGTTCGTACGGCCAACTCATGTTAAATCATGTGAATTCGAATAAAACTTCTTAACGCGTTAATTTACATTTGTAATTATTATTAACAATCAAAATTAATGCATAAAAGTCCAAATTCAGTAATGGAAAAGAATTGCATTGCATATAAAATCTATTAACAATAAAATTACATTACACAAAATCTAATCTTCGTCAAACTCGTCAGGATTAACTTGGAAGATAGCATCGGATGGGTCCAATTTGTACGATGATTTCGGTTTCTTTCTGATATACTCTTCCTTTTGTTGAACTTTGTTCATGTATTTCCCTGCTGACGCTTCCTTAATACTCATCCGATTCTGAAAATGACAAATATAAAAATGTATTCAAATACCACAAGTAAAATTCCCTGATGCCGAAGGCGTGAGTTCTTCAAACCTTATTAGGCGACACATAATGAGGATTGTTCCATAATGTGGCTCCGCAGAAACTTCCTTCAAAAATTCGAATGGGATTTAAAACGAATCTTGGTCCTGCGAGGGCATTTATAATGATGCAAATTAAACCAAATGGTCAACGATTTGGAGTTTGGTGTGAAATGAATCGTATTAAATAATCAAATCATGAAACATTAAACTGACCAATTTCTACAAGTGATCCTCCTTCTTCCAAAATCTGAAAGTTGCGAAACCAGATTCGATTGTCTAAAACCGTAAACGTGAACACATGATCAATAAAAGGCTGACTCTTCGGATGATGATACGGAGTTCCAAAAGTCTGAGTGAAGATCTCTTTGAGTAGCTTGTAATGAGGAGCTGTGTCAAATGAAGGATCAAATGACAATAAAGCTCGAGACCCTTTCAAACAGTTTCCAGTAAACTTTAGTTCCTCCATTGTGCTCGCTGAAAGATACAAGAATCGAATAATACATGAATACATCACACCATTACCAGTTCTTACGAATCTTCAAAAAGGTTCAGTTCACAATCATTGCCATTATGTCATCGTTAATATAATACTTAATACCATTTTCAACGTAGAATTTCACGCTTGGTCCTTCTGGAATGCAGGACACCCATAAATAAATATCCCCAAGTTTACGTCCCTCGAAAAAGATGCATTTGTTGCAATTCTTCATTTCACTGATCTGTACAAATATCAAAATTAAGCATTAAAAACGAGTCCAATCAATTTAGCATTACGTAATAATTTCAAATTCCCATTTATTAATCTACCTCATTTATTGCAAAAAGTTTATCTTTCTTGTCCATTTTAGCTTCCTTTTTGGTATGAGGTAACAATCGTCGAAGATTTTCCATAAGATGACGAGCACGGAACATAATTCCTCTTGAACCAAATACAAGCACTCGTTGTTTGTTCCTCCATCGTCCCTGAATACAAATTAATGGAAATGATAGGAATTAAACTAAATTAAAAATTAAACACTACATTGTAAGATTATAACCGCATCGACCCGAATCGGATGGCAGTGCACCTAAAAACACAAATTAAAAAAAGCTAAAAGTATTGATACGTCAATTGAACAAAAACGGCGTACAGTCTTGACTGGAACATCATCCGATTGTCTGGTCTCCGGCAAATGAATTTCGTTATCTTCTTCCGGTTTTTTCGTAATATTTACAGCTGCTGCCTTTTTCTTCTTTAATTTGACTCCTTTTCACACCTTCCAAATCCTTTTTAACGTACTCGGACGGGGTAAACTTAACTTTCTTCCCACGTACCTTCACCATTTTAATTAACTTTAAAAAATATTTGCAATTTAGTGAATTTACTCTGTCAGTACAAACACGGTTCAACACAACAGCAAGACAATGATTCCTTCAATGAATGTAATACTTTCCAAAGCTAAACAAAACATACAGTAAAATTTTAATTAAAATTAGTCTGGTCAAATCAACGACAAGACGACAATCTATGGGAGTTGGACTGTTGGGACAACCACGCAGTCCACTCACTATTCTCACCACGTGTGGAATTGAAATTGACGCGGCTTCCTTCCCAAAAGGCCTAAACAAAGTGCATGCAGAAGCTTTGTTGCATGCGTATGATTTTGACTACTTTTGACTAATTCATATTGAAAAATGAAAGTAAGAAAGAAAGTCAAATGCAAAAATCAATGCGAGTTGGATGCTTTAGGTTTCACAATCGAATTTAATATCAGAAGTGTACATTTGTAACAGAGTTATATTTTATAAACCGATGTGATGAGGTGATGACTGAATGGGGAATCAGTAGTTTAATGTGAATGGCCAATATTTACTTGTGACATCGTCTTCAAATCGACTCACTCGGTAGTTACGGTTCAGTTCAAATATCCCATTCATTTCACTTTCCGTCAGAGCGAAATCCAATACGTCGATGTTTTCTTTGAGATGCTTTTCATCACATGATCTGAATACAGAAGACATTCCACGTTGAATCTGTGTACAAATATGTCATTGTCATGTAATAATTTCAGTCGTTCAACATAGTGTAATGGTGAGGTAATCGATTATTTGTAGATGTGAATAATGACTAATTTGCATAATACTTACCATCCATCGAAGAATAACTTGAGCAGCACTCTTCTTGTATTTTTCGCCAATTTTTCTTATGACAAAATCATCCAACGGCATATTTCCCTCTCCGGGCTCAATTGGACGATCAGGACAGCCAAATGGGCTGTAACCCATGAGCAAGACTCCGTGTCTTTCACAAAGCTTTTGTAGATGTACTTGAGAAAAGTACGGATGTACTTCAACCTATGAAATCAGGTTCATCAAAAAGTCTTACTGTAATCATTTGGTTGCATCAGTTACATGGATCATTTACTGGATTTACTATTTGATATTAATGTTGACATCAAGAAGCTCTGTTAAAGGACACCAAAAAATCTAACCTGGTTAACTGATGGACAGATTTTGCATTCCTGTATGACCCGTTTGAGTTGATCGCTGTTGAAATTGGAAACTCCAAGTGCACGAACCAACTTCATTTCTACACAGGCTTCCATTGCACGCCAAGTGCTGACGTAATCAATGTCGATGGGAATTTCTAACGTGCCACCAATTGTTTTGACTGCATCAGGATCAGAGGCTTCGCACTTCTTTGAAGGAATTGGAGTGTGCATTAAAAAAAGATCAATGTAGCTTAAGCCGAGATTAGTCAAACTCTCTTGCAGTCCATCCATAACCATATCCGGTTTGTGGAAAGTATTCCATAACTGAAATGTTAATCATCAATGAAAATAAAGACACCAATATCAATATCATCATAATATAAAAAATTGAAGAACACCACAAACTGGACAGACCTTGGTGATAACAAACAGATCTTCTCGACGAACGACTCCTTCGCCAAGTTTGGATCGAATGGCGTTTCCTAACTCCACTTCATTGCCAAAAATGTAGGCACAATCAATGAGGCGATATCCTTTGTCAATTCCGATTTTTACAACTTTCTCCGTGTTTTCCTTCTTGACCTTCAATAAGATTATGCAATGGATTAACATTGTCTCTGGCTCACTAGCTTGTTTGATTGAATAACATGAAATTCTATGAATACGGGGACTCATGCTGACTTACTTTATATAGTCCTATGCCGAGAACGGGAATTTGAACTCCATTGTTCAAATCAGCCGTTGGTACACGAGAAACCAACGCAGATTTAGACTGAAATCTCACAAAGCTTCCAAAATGTCCAATTTTTGGAATGAGACCTCGAGTACAAACATTTAGATGTATAAAGTTAGACCAATAATTTTCAAATGATTAATATAGTTTTCACTTTTTCCACATACCATTAAAATTATTCTTTATTCGAGCATAAAGCATTGCTGACTGTAGCCACGTTCTACCCGTGGATACTTTTCAAGTCGGAAGGAAACCGGATGCACATGAATTTGTAGTTTTGCTTTGTTTGTCCGGCTTATTGAAGTTATCATTGGTTTCCGTGAACAATAAAATAGGTAGAGTGAGGTCGTTGCTATGTCAAGGGAAAGCTTGGGTCAGCTCATCGTACTTTAGGTTTAACGAGAAGAAACAACAAATTCAAATTGTTCTAGCCAAGTGTATGTTCACAATGCGCCCGAAAACAGATTCAGCGAGCGATGACGATGACGACAATGAAGACGAGAAACAGAACGAAGATGAAGATGAAGACGAAGATGCCGACGGAAACGAAGATGCGGACGGAAACGAAGATGCCAACGGAGACGAAGATGCCAACGGAGACGAAGAGGATGGCTCATATGAAGATGATGATGAAGAAACTGAATATGGAGAAGCGGATGGCGATGGTGAAATAGTGGGATCAAAACAGAAAACCAAGAAATTCCGTCCAAAAACTACAGGGATTCGTCCAGGATTTGATGCACCGAAAAAATGGAAATGGGCTTACCGAATCATTGTTATGAATTACAGAAACCAGAACATCTTACAAAAGAAAGAAGCAATTGGACTCGGTGAACGTTTATTCTCTGACAAATTCTATGAAGCTTTTCAACCATACCGATTGTTATGGGTATTTCTGCAACGCTTTCCATTCAAATCAGGACGACAACATGATTTCAGCTACAAATTCGAGTATCGGTCATCCAGTTTCATCAGTGCATCCTTCATGTTCATGGCGATACTTCGTACTTTAATTTTAATTTGCATGTGCTGGGGAGTCGGAGAAATTCTTTTGAACATTGGAGATAAAACCAACATGACAGCTATTCAATATAATAACAAAACATATTTGACCATACGATTTGAGGAACAATACCTTCTTCAGCGAAATTACATCGCAGTTATCCTTCTCGTTTGTGCCATGATCCATGTGATTGTATCCGATTGGACAGTATACAGTCGTCGATTCGCTATAGCGAAGTACATGGAATTTTTCACCGAATCAGTTCAAATCATGCGGATCAATGCTGCCTTCAACGTCCGTGGTTACATGTGGAACTTGCATATTTTCTACTTTGGCATTATGATTCTGATATTCATCCTATTTGCAATGCAAATGGCTCCGATAACTTCCGGTGGTGGTGCAATGGTCGCCATTCTCACCATTCGTCCATTTTCCAACATTCCAATTCACAATACAGACTATTTTGTATACTTACGCTACCTGGGCATGGTATTTTATTACCACACAATTTTAGTGTCCAAGTCCTACATATGCCTTTGCATATTCCAATTCAAAGTTCTTGAACATGCATTTATGGAATGGAACAAGCGGTTGGAACTGGTCGTTCATAAAGAATTGGGAGAAAGGGACTACGGATCAAAAACAACGGACTCGTACAGGATACGAGTACTTGTTCAAAGACCATGTTGTCTTATTGGAACTTATCAATGGAACTGATCGAACTTTCAGCGGGATCCTAGAGTCGTACTTTTTTGCACAAGTGACCAGCGTATGTTTCGAGATTTACTATCTCTTCCGAAGTTTTGCTCTGGGAGTTGAATTTCAACATTCAAGAAAATTCGACATCATCTTCATTGTGTTATATCTCTTTCAATCTGTCATGATGCTATTCTTCATTACAAACGGTGGTTATCGTGTTGGTGTCCAGGCTGAAGAAGGTCTGGAAATCATTCGAAGAAAAGGTTTCACTGGAATCGGTCGTAAGACAGACGATAAAGAAGTCTTCTTTCCAATGAGCATGTACATGAGCTACACTTCTTTTCGCGAAATGGCCATTTCTGGAGGAAACTTCTTCTATCTTGACAAGTCTTTCTTGGTTGGCGTTGGTGGAGCTATTCTGGCTTATTGTATCATTCTCTTTCAGTTCACGCCTCCGATACTTATGACGGATCCAGACAAAATGTGGGCATTAAATACCAGTACAACCAATACACGTACTCTATTGGCTAACGTAGAAGGCGTCTATGGGTATTTTGATGTTCCAACTGACTTCTAATAGTAAAAGTAAACACTAGCTTGTCTTTCTCCGTGAATGCTGTAACATTACATTTTTGTTTATTTAAAAACATGTTAATAACGCTTGAACTATTGGATTCAAATACATTTTTCTAGTATAAACACCAGATGTCCTATTATTTGTCGTCCGATAATGTAAATCTGTTAATCACACCTTATTTTCATTTTTTTTCATGTTAGTTACGAAAGCATTATTAGTTTCATGCTAGTCGTGAAATGAAATACATGAAAAATTAATAAGTCTGTCGTCTGGACTGGAGTGACTGGACTGGACTCTGTGGATTTTTCTATCTTACCTTTCTTTTTGCCTTGTCCGTTTGTTTAATTTTGCATAACGTACACTGATATAAATCCCAAAGTCAACACAAACGTCGCAATAGAACTCAACGATGAAAAAACAAGCAGAGCTTATCTATCTTTCCGGCTGAACTTATGGCCCAGCAAAAACTAACCTTAGGCTAACACCAATATGATAAATCATTATATTAACAGATTCTGTTGTCTGTTTTTTTTTCATTTAGTTTTGCATCGAGAAATCCAGATTAATGTTTAAGCTATAGTACAATAACATTGATCTGGTCACACGCGATTAGCCAAAATTCCATGAACTCATTATGTCATGCTTTTACAAGGTTTTTAATTTTTAAAACAACAATACAATTTTGTTGTAACTATAACCAATGTCAAATTACAACTGGTTAACTTTGCAAACTACTTTACCTAAGGTTTGCATTTGAATGTCGCGTGAAATAAAGAGGAAAATCATTTTGATTCTTGTTAATAATTATCACTGATGTGATGACTGTTAAAAATTCTATTAAAATGAATTCGCTGTTGCTCAAATTCATTAATATTGACCATTTGTGAGGTCTAATCGTTCATGAATTCCCATCGAAGGGTGTTTGTCAATAATCTGTCAAGGAATGACACTGACGCGAGCGAAGGAGACAGAAAAGTGTATTTTGCTAATTTTTATCTCCACTGCCAGGCGAGGCTAAAGTGACAGTTTAAATTATAAACAGTTTTGTATTTGTAAATAATAGGTGCATTATGAAATTAATGGTACGATACAAGCCTCCATGAGTCTGTATAGACACGCGGCGACTGACTGTGATTACCTGATGGCAAAACAAATAAAAAATTAATCGAATTGGTCTTCAATATCAATGTCATCACTCATCACGTATGATGTACGTACTTCCCCTTTTGTTATTTCTGTTTATTATTCTGAAATGACGTCACCTCAATGGCCTTATATTTATTGATGATGCGAAGATGCGAGTATGCGAGATGCGATGCTCAAATGCAACACATCAAATAAACACGATGCGGTAAGTGCTAAAGTGTGTAAACTAATGATTTGCAATTGTAACAAGTGACAACGAGATAGCAATTCGAAAAATACTTTTCCAGGAAACTTGTTTTTTAAATGAGTGCGACGTTATCAAATTGCTTCCAAAAAACATCAACCAGGCAGACGCTTTTGTTTAAACAATTCTATGTGAATCTCAGAAATTCCATTGCGAATGATGTTCGGAAGTGCAAAGGTTTTAAATAAGCTGAACATAAAATCGGGTTAAACTTAAATATCAATAATTCATTATGTTTCGTATCAAGAAGCTGAGAATCGAGTTCCGGTTACATATTTATTAAAATATTCAAGTGTAAGCTCATTTTTATTGCTAAAGTAGAAACTTAACTGGAAAAGCTTTATAGAAAGTCGATGAGGATGAGGTCATGTCCTGAACTCCTGAAGCTAATTTTATCGCATTTTTCTATGCCTTTACAGCTGACGTTTAAAGATTATTATTTAAATGGGGAATCTGTGAAACGTTTTGGGGAAAATAGGAAATGGTAATTTGGCTCTTGGAAAGCTTTTATAGTATTACATGTTATGTATTACCTATTACATGTCTTATTGTGCAAATATTCAATTTCTGCGAATGCTGGATATATATGGATTGGTTCAGTTCGATTACAATGATAATGTATGTGCACAAGGCACAAGGCATAGACTGATTATGCTTTTAATGCAGAAATGATTTTGTTGATGAGTCCGTGCCTCATGATTGACGCGAGGACACCATTTATTTGACGGCTTGGCTCATACTCGCTATCAGTCACAAATCCCCAAGTACATCCTTTCATGAGTCATTCAAGAAAACTGGCTTTATATAAACTTGATGAAATTGCAAAAGCTGGTTCAGTCAGCTTTTCCAGTTGACATGTGCAGACAAAGCCACAAAGCTGAAATAGTCCAACTAAAGTTCATAAGGATTAATAATTAAACCAAACATGCGTTTATTCGTCTGCTTTAGTCGACGACAAGACAAGACTGAAAGGATTAAATCTTCAGGTACATACATTAATATCCTTTACTTCATGCCATTGACTGTTACAAAAGCATTTTTCGTGATTCTCATTTTGCGTCTTTTGTCAACTCTAAACTCGAGTTTGTCACTGAATTTCGGACTCTTTGTTTTTATTGTTTTTAGATGATGCGTCTAATCGAATGAACAAACCTTGTAAAGTAGACAGCAAAGTTGACAGTAACAAATGTAGAAACGAAGATAAAACTTCAAATGTCAACTCGTTTCATGTAAATTGCAACTTTCCATTGGTGGTTGACGAGGAATCTTGTAAGGACATAAAAAGCGATTGAATTAAAAATAATCATTAATTAGTGAAACAATTCTTTATTCATGGATGAAACTTTTCAGATGAGAGTTGGTTGGAAAATGAAAAGAATGAATTTGATTACCGGTTGCATACAATTCCAGAGGTACAATTCTAGATACTTTTTTTTACAAAATTGTACAAAAAATAATGAATTTGTTAATGCTTTTAATTTATTTGTACAAAATACGCTTTGTTACAGGCGCTGAAGGGTATGAAAGATTTCAGTCCCAAGCACATTCTGGGTAAGGGGCAATTCGGACAAGTCATACTTATGAAAAACGTTACTGAACAAAGAAATTATGCTGTGAAAGTCATATCAAAGGCATACTTATCGCAGTATAATTTGGCAAAAAGTGTGTTGAACGAAAAGAAATTCCTGTATATTCTTAGACATCCATTTTTAGTATCCCTCAGATTCCATTATCAGGTAATTCTGAATAGATTATTATGTATAGATAACTCCTAATCAGTTTAGATGAATGTATTAGAAATGTCACCGGAAACTATTTTTATTCAATAGAATTCTAGAAATGTCTATCTTGGAATGGAATTTGTTAACGGAGGAGATTTATTTTATCACCTTAAAAGATGTCGGCGCTTCTCTGAAAATCATGCACGATTT
>JABASF010000948.1:0-28676 GCA_019776145.1 Harlomillsia oculata
TATATAATAGAAAAGAAAGTGAAACTTTCACTGTTTTCTCGCACGGTGTGATTACTTAAGACTGGGGAATGATGAAACGATTTGGAAGGAATGGGCCCTCCTAAGGATTCAGAGTTTGCAAGCAGTCCATTGGAATGTATAAAGACGTCTGAGGGGAAAAGAACGAGATCATGGACAAGACAAGGGAACGAAGTTGATGGGGCCACGGGCTCTTGTCATCGAACCATCGATCAAACGCGTACCAGCCACAGAGAAATTCCACCACATCTTCTCTGACCAACACGGGCGAAAGGAACATTTTTTCACTCTTCCTTTTTATGTGTGCAACGTCCACAAATAATAGTCATATCCGCACTTTTATGCATCCTTTCATTAAAAACGACTCTCGGAGGAATTCCATTCAAAGTTTATGAGAAGAAAGCGGAAAGGGGAAGGAAAAGTGAGACTTTTCAAGCGTTTTTCTTCAGTTCACTTTGCGACTTGGCTTCCTGCGCTATGTATATATTATAGCATTTTGATTCTTTTGTCTTTCGTCTGTCTTTCAACTTTTTCCATTCTCTTGGCTTCACCTCAAGAAACATTTGATTAGGACATTTTCATTTTAGTGACTATCTCATTAGCAAGATGAAGTCAGGTCAGAGACAAAGGCGACGACGACGACAACGACACGACCATCAACATGCGAACTGAAGAATAATTCCTAGCGTCCAAGGCCATTGTCTGCTCCCTTTTTCCATAGTTCTCGTAGTCGTAACCGCAATGTCAAACAAATGTGTGTCATCGCTCATCAAGCGGACGACTCGACGTTATTGATAAAATCACATTTCTCATTCTCTCTTTTGTACTATTCTGATTCTGGATTCTATTCAAGAAACATTTTTAGGGTACGCAATCCAATGACAGGGATTTATGATTACTACGTTTTTAGTCTAAAAATGGACACAGTAACGTATATTTTTGAGAGCTTTTGTAGAACAAATTGCACTATACGGCTTAAGCACAACAATTACTGCATCTTTATCCTAGAAAAGATGCAAAGATGATTCTGGGAATTAGCATTTTGCGTCCTTCAGTGTGCAGCCCACAAGACACAAGTACGAATTACCACTCCTGAATTTACGAGTGAGGAACAGGATGGGATTATTACCATGTACGTGGTACATTCGAAATGTATAATGTTCAGTTCCCCTAGGGCTTATGCAAATTAAGTTAAAGTCTCCAGCATTAAAGGTTGCGAGTGCGGATACTCATTCTGAGGCTGTGAACAACAATTACATGCACGACACAGCCAGCGGCTATCCGTTGCATTACTTATTCAAATTGGTATTGAGTGTATTGAGATACAATTCTCAGTTTGGAACACACTATTGAGTCAGAAGGGTTTTGAGAAAGTGCGATTTTTGCAATCTACGAATTGTGAGCATTTCACAATGATTCCAGTAAATTCTTCTCTCTTTGTATTATTTACTTTTATAGTATTTTTGGTTTCGGTTGGTGTACTTTGCGAAAATCCATTGTCATCCTACGAAGTTATCTTTGGCTGGAATCGCATAGATTTCCAATTCGAGTCCACCAATGTGAGAAACGGCATGATTTCTACCAAGCAGTTTATACCTGAAAATAATGTCGTTACAGGTGTGAAAGTTTACGGTGCTCGTATTTATCTCACAGTTCCCCGTTGGCGTCCCGGTGTCCCCGCTACACTCGTGTACGTTCCATACAATGCGTCAAGTGACATAGACGCGAATGAGAGTGCGAATGGTCCATTGCTCATTCCGTATCCTTCCTGGGCCATGAACGAAATCGGGAATTGCAAAGCTTTGCAGAATGTTCAGTCCATGGAGATTGACAGGTTTCATCGACTATGGGCCATTGATATTGGACGTATTAACATATTCGATCCGAACCCGATATCGAAATGTCCACCGAAACTAGTCGTGATTGACCTCAATAGTAGTCAAGTAGTGAGTACACATGAGTTTCCTTCAGATGTGGTTTCTCAGAATAATTTTTTAAATGACCTTGTGGTGGCTTGTGATGCAAAAGATGAGAAAGCCTGCTGGGCTTATATCACAGACGCGCTCGAAGCAAGAATCATTGTGTTTAACTATGCAGAAGACAAGTCGTGGTTTGTCACGCATCCAACAATGCAAGCTGATAAGGATGCGTCCACCGTTTCCATTCTGGGTACTAAACTTCATTACATTTTGTAAACTACGCTTTCGTGTTCTGCGACTGTTCCAACTGGGAGGTCCAGTAACCAGTAACTAATTCAAAGAAATTACAAGCATCTGCATGAAAATGAGCAATCACTATAATTAACGCAAATCATTACAATTATAATAAATTGCCCACAGGATTCAATAGTACATTCTCTGTCAACGTGGATGGAATAGCTTTGTCGCAAATGGACGCTGGGTTTGACCGTTTGTATTACTGTCCTCTGAGTAGCTACAGCATTTACTCCGTATCCACCCAAACATTGAAAACTGCTGGGAATGCTTACAAACTGAATGACAATTCAGTACGGAATCATGGCACGAAAACGTCGCAATCCGACGGACTCGTCATTGATTTCAACGGAGTCATGTTCTATGGACTTTTGGAGGGGAATTCTATCAGTTTCTGGAATACTTCTTATGGAACAATGAATGACACAAATCAAGATTTATTAGTAAAAAGCGACATTGATTTGCAATGGGTGGACACCTTAGCACTGGACACCCAAGGGTATTTGTATGCAGTGACAAATAGGCTACAGCGTTTCAAACCTAACTCCTATGATCCTACAGAAGTAAACTTCAGGGTTATCCGAACCTACATTGGATCCAAGAGCTACATGTACTCAAAGAAAGAGAAAGTTGATTTCGTACAGGAAGTGCTACTTCCTGGACCTGCCAGTCGAAGCAAATATGGTATGGTAATCAAGTAATCAGTAATCAAATCAGTAATCACTTAACTTCATTTTCAATTATTAATTATTGAACCAGGAAGTACGCAATTTTTCTTTAATTCAATAGCTGTGACGGAGTACTACCAGACGAATGAAACAAGTTCCGAAGCGTACAGGATCCTCCCAAGAAGCTCAGTTTGGATGTTACCATCACTTTTTAGTTTCTCAATCGTAATCTTCATATTTTCAAATTAGCTCAAAGTTAATTTTATAGACAAACACAACACAAGAAAGATGTCTTTGGCAAGGCACAAAAATCATTTTATTTCATCGTAGTTCATTTTTCTCAAAATTGCCTTACAAACAGGTGGGAAAATTTTGCCCATGTTTCTTCAAACTAAATTTATAAATTACGATAAAGATCACAATGAAATCATCTTCTCATTAGTTATTGATACGTTCATTATTCATTCAACAAACCCATAGTCAAATAATTTGACAATAGTTTTTTGAAATTGAATTTGTCATTTGTAAATAGTTTTGTCAACAGTATTTTTTGTTTCGTCAGTGATGCAGAAAGCCACTTGTGCTATTGCATCGTATTTTCAAAAGTCTTTTATGCAGTATTATTTTTTGCAAATATTCCATTAACCTTTTGACAAAGTCATGGATTTTTTGTTTGAGGTAGCTATGTACAGTATTGTACGAGCTTTTCTGGTACCAAAAGCTCAGAAACAATGACAGATAAGAACTAAAAATAATAGTCGCAACTTAAATAATAGTTACCGTACTATTAAATTAATACAAACTAAACCCCTTTCGAAACCCCATTGAACAAAACACACGTGATTGTTTACAGTGTGTGCGTCTTTGTGAAGCGTATTAAAGTTACAATTAACAAACAATTATTAACTTTCCAAAAAAGGAATTTTTTTGAGATTGCCATTAAAAACAAAATACATTATTATAAATAATAAATACTCATGAATGAAGAACCATTCAATAAAATACTACCATTGAGATAGTACGATTCAAAATCGGTTTCAAACGTGATAAGTAAAATTCGGTTCGTGTGCGGAGAACAACAAAAAATCGGTTCAAGGAATGTTTGACGTTTTTAATACATGTTACTAATAAATGATAAATAATATTGAGCTCAATCCGTACAACTCTTTTGCGAATACTTCACGTTGAGTAAAAGTGTAGCATCAGCATAGAACATTCAGTTGATACATGTTCATAGGAAACAAAACGAAAATAATCATAATACTAATAGATTTTTGTTGACTTACATTGGCAGTGAAATGTAAAAGAACAGCAATAATTCATTGGAACAACGTTCGTCCATACGACAAATCGTAATACGCAAAAGTGAAAGCTAACAAGATGATTATTATTTTGAACGCATGATTAAAAATCATAATCGATTGTACTGAATCAGTTGAACAAATTAATCGAACAACAAAGTAAAGTCCTTTGAAAACTTTTAAAGGGTAACTGCTGAAGACAAAAACATTATCATTTGTTACGTTCCATTTGTGTACTTGAAATAACAAAGAATTTCAACGGATATATAATAATTCATTTATATATAATTGCAAATTGCAACTAAAGTCAAATTACAATTTATACTATTAGAAGTCGTTGTCTTCGTTTCTCATGTGAGAGAGAATGTGAGCAGTGAACATGAACAGTCGATTCTAAATTTAGATTACATACACAACGTTTACATTGCATATTTAAAGACTTTAGTACACAAATGTTCATTATAGTGGAAATCGGTTCGTGACAAACCGATACAGAAGAACACGAAAGGCGTGGTAATTTAATATATACGTTGACATTAGCAGCATCTTATAAAATGGAACACGAAGGATTTTGGCAGATTCTTATTTATATTTGCATGCAATCCGTCAGTCTTCTGGTAAGTTGGATTTTACGGCTACTACGACAATAGACGTAGGTCAAACTTGAAACCATCTCGCTGATTCAGACGGTACAGAGTCAGACGAATCCATCGACATATCCAACCATGGCCAGCTCCCGTCACTACCATTTCGAACATTCTTTCCTCTCGTTTTGGATAAGATTCCGCTTCCTTTCTTCATAGAAGATGAAGCTGTTGCGGACGAAGACGAAGGACAACAACAGCAGTAGCAGCCTGTAAACACAAAGTCATCTTAATGAAACATATCGCATTTTGCTTGTACAATTGTACGCACTATAAATATAACATCATAATCGGTAGGAAAAGAGGACAGGAAAAAGGAATTAGGAACATGGCATGTAAAGTAAAATGTAAAAGTGGACAATTAGAGATCATTTGAAAAGCATAAAGATTGCGTGGACTTGGCTGTGGCCATCCAGCAGGAGCATTTGGACGATTTGGAGCATGCATGAACATGAAATCATGGAAAAGTAAAGTTGCAGTTGCAGGACACATGATGCATGCAGTGTGTAATGATACTTGCCTGTGGGGACTTGATGAATTACTCTAGTGAAATTGGAAACTACTCACTACTCAAGTCACTCATGTGTGGACTAACGAAGACTAACGAGGGAGCTTCGCTTCATACACTCAAACACTAAGAGGTATTTTTCGAAACCCATTAAGTGAACTCATTACACAGCTTGTAAGGACGGCAAAATGTTCTAAAATCGACCCGAATGACGAAGAACAACAGGAACATAAAGAGAAAAGAGAGTTTGAGAGGGTCACAAAGCCAGCACCATTCTCATTCAGCACTACTTCTGCTCAGCCTTTCCAATGTACTTGGAATCGAAAAAACCCTATAAATTCAAGCATCATTCAAACAAGAAACCGGACCATGATGAGTTGAGATGAAACCCTAAAAGGGCTGGTTGTCTTCATCATGCAACGTATTGTGTAACCATAAAAAAGCGTGGTTCTGCTGCTGCTTTAATGTTGCTTGCCTCTGCTGCTATATAGACAAAGGATGTAACTTGGTTACGCCGCATCGGTTCGGGGTTCGGATTGATAGCACGTTTTTCCCAGACGAACACTCGCACACTCGTATGTCTGTATCAATAATCAGTCCCTACCGTGCTTCTAATAAGCTCTTTTGCTCAGAATACAATAAGCTCAACTGTACCCATCGAAAACCATCCAACAGCAATCTTTTTTGAGGTCACGGGTCAACGCGGTTTGGATAGTTTTGCTCCAGGTCTGATTCTCAAGAAGGTAACCAATGTTATTTGGTGCATTCGTTTTGAAAGAATACCAAGAGGCCTAACTTCTAGTCGAAGTGCCTGTTGTGTTGGTGTTGAAATAGTCGACTCCTTCCTTATTTTCTTTTAGTTTTTCTGCTGCTGGCATAAGAAAGATTGTGGAAAACGTTGGATTTTGAGGGAGAATTGAGAATGCGAAGCAGATGCAGTGGATGAATGAGTCATGGCACTTTTGGTGGCTTTTGGAGTCTGAGGCGAACGGCTGATGATGGCAAGGCACAAGGCAAAGGCAGACGGAAAAAGGAGCCGAAAGGGAAACAGGATTAGATCCCTTCTCCACGTCCTTCGACCCAAACGAAACCGCACCAAAAATCCAGGAGTCATCATATCCCATAAGAAACATTACAACGAACAGCCCTCCATTCTCAAAGAAAATGCTAAGAAAAAAGGACAGAATTCTAGACAGAAAAGCAAGCAAAGCAAACTATAAATGCAACTGAGTGTCTGAGACTCGTGTGTTTGAGGTGCAATGTGAGTCGGACGAAACCAAGAAATGAATGCTTCACTGAAGATTACACAGAGAAATTCAGATAGAGAATGAACCAACTAAGAACACCGAAAACGTGGATGATGCGATGGTCATAGTAGTCATACTAGTCATATAATGTAGTGTGGAGAATAAAGGACATGAAGCCCAGGGGTCATAAAAAGGGCCCTTGCCATTACATACAGAACCCTGAATCCATTTACAAGTCATATAGCGGCCCTTGGAGACTTCAATCCCTGTAATCCACATGGACCATTTGGGAAAGCTCAATAGTCGCACAAGTGATGGACACGAAGGCAGTGTCAGACGGTGTTATTAGAGTTCTTTTGTGTCGATGTCGACTTCGGCTAGTAGTAACCATCAGTGCAAACGATGAGGCAAAATGTACGTGAAACGTGAGGGAAGGAAATAAGTATTGAGCTTTCGGAAAACTGAGGAGGATTCTGGATGCTGGAGGGGATGGAGGAGATGTGTCTCTCTCGTCGTCTCGTCTCCTCTCACAAACCGAGACTCAGAGCAGATTTCCATGAGAGAACCCTCGTCGCTGCATTAAACACATTCCACGCACTAAATCTCACTGAATTAATAAAAAGGGGACTGTGAGACAACCACGGCAGATTGACTTCCCTTTGCGCTTCTGTCTCGTCTCTAGCCGTCAGCAACTGTAACAGTCTTTGCATTTGCAACTACTGGCAAACTACAAGTCCTCGGCTCGTCATGACTGGCATCGCACCGACAACCCTCATCTCATCTAAAGCCCAATTGCAACTTCCACGACGAAAGTAGTCAACCGAGGAATAAAACGCCTTCTCCCACACGTACGCTCACGCTCGGCTCCACTAACGCTATACTAGCTCAATAGTTTTATGTGTACGATGGAGTTGCAACAACATTCAGAAAGCAAGAAGAAAGGGAAAGCATGCACTACGTCTAATTACTTGTAGACTCTATCTTCAATGCGGCGAAACTAAAGAAACAGAACTGCGAAACAGTAGGGAGGAAGCAATCATGACTATCATGGATCATGGCTATTTCTACATTTCTCCTATTTTGTGTGTAACGAGTAACGACAAGGACACAAGGAATCCGGAGAACGTAAAGACAAAACATTTTGCGTGACATTTCATTATGGAGGTGTGAGGAAACACGAGCGTAATAACAGCAACACTTGGGTGACCCTAGGGTGCTTTGCTAAGGGTGGAAGCAGTGCTGAATAACATAGATTATATGACCCGGACGTGAATGTTGGACACTAGAAAGGCCTATTGAGAGTTGAGACTTGAGATTGAGACAGGGCGAAATGGATCTCCTGGGAAAATAAGGTTCGGATGTTGAAGTGAAGGGAATTGAGATGATGTGGCAGGGGCAGTGGCAGGGAGCATGTTCACTTCACATTCACATCAATGCTCATCTGCATCTGCATTGAAAGGATGTGTGTGTGGCGTGTGGAACTGCGGAGCCCTGCACAATACACAAAGCCTGGACTTCAACTGCATCTCAACAAAGGATTTGAAACGAGGCTGCCGGAGCAAAATGCAAAGCGGACGATGAGAGTGCAAGAGGTGTACAAGAGGACATTTGGTTGCCAGGAGGCATAGAGCATTCTGTTGATTCTCTCTATCGTCCTATTCGGTTTTTCTGGAGAGGCAGAGAATGACGCGAGAGAAAGATTTATTCCTTGGATGCAGAGAGAAAAAGGAAAGACGGGACAGAACAGAAAGACCTTGGGGAACAAGAGGTAAAGGCCCTAGGGCAACGAAAGTCTAACAAAGGGTCCACGAGACGACGTACCTGAGTTGGTTAGATCCTGAGACAGAAATGATCGTCGACCATGACGAGAGAAAAGGGCCATCGGTGGGCTTGCCTCTGACTCGTTTTCGGAGCAAACTCCACTGTCAGATCCTGACCCTTTGTCTCGTGGAACGGCGCCGCATTCCGCCCTTTGCTGCTGCTGTTGCTGAGCTGCAATAGTTGAACTGTAGTTCAGGTTGAGAACAGGAGTTCTTTTTGCAAACGAGCCAGGTGCCGGACCAAAAGGAAATGAACTGGTTGTGTGTCCCGTGCTCGACTGCGTGACGAGGTTTAAAGGTTCCATTGCGCTGCTGCTGTGACTCTGGCTTTGTTGATTCATCATACGAAGTCTCTTGTTACTGCTCGAAGATGCGTTTATACTTGATGCGACCGAACTTTGAAAGTCCATGGGCATAGAAACAGAAGAATTTGAAGTGGACATTGATGTGGACGACGGTGTTCCTGCAAGGGAAGTCGCGTCCACGGGTCCTTTAACTCTGGACGATGTCCTTGTGCTGCGTTCACGCTCTGCTGCAGAACTCAACTTTCGCATGGCACTACTCAGTCCCAGTGCACGAGCACGCGAACACTCATCACATTTGCCGTACGGACAGGAAGGAGCGGTTTCTACAGCGGAAGCTCCCATATTCACACTTCGTGATCTCGTAATGGCCGACGATGACCCTCCATACCGAGAAGAACCATGAGCACTGCTACCACTTCCATTAGACTTCGACTCATGTCCATTCCCTTGGCTCCACGTTAGCTGTTGCTGCTGCTGTTGCCTACTACTGCTTCGCAAATAGTAAAGACTTGATGATAATTCTGCGAGACGATTTGACACGAGATTCTGATGAGCCGGAACAGCTGCTGCGGGAGTTCGAAGGTAAGCCGACGGATGAATGATCAACAATGGGGCACTTCCAGGCGGCGGAGCCACTTCCTTAGGCAACTCGTATTCCACGCTGACGTCAACGCTCAGTGGACGATAAAAGTCCACTGG
Source organism: Harlomillsia oculata (assembly GCA_019776145.1). NCBI lineage: Eukaryota > Metazoa > Arthropoda > Collembola > Entomobryomorpha > Oncopoduridae > Harlomillsia > Harlomillsia oculata. Next base: position 9,424 of record JABASF010000948.1, read on the forward strand.
TTGGACATTTCCACTTCGAAAGCGAAGCATCGTTGACAATTACAACCGCAAAGTTCAAGCAACTCAAATCAACTGATCCGACTACACCAATAGCTTTCGTTTTGCATATTTGCAAACACTCGATTTCTGAACAAACACTGTTCTACCGAAAAACTGCAGACTATAATATGGAACACAATCTTCAACGTTGCTTCTTCAACTGAATTTCGGCATGGAAGAACAAAGTAATCTGCTCTGGAAACCACACGTCCTCAGTCTTTCACTCGTCATGTGTCATCTGCTTTGTATTATTAGCTTGTCCATAATGTTTACGGATTGTGAAAAGGAAGAGGAGACAACAATAGTTCTCTAGAAACCAAAAACAAAAACATTTTCTTATAAGTACTCACGTACTCATAACTTACGACTACGATGAACGACGGGGCAAATGCCGATAATCAATACGTCAACATCAACACCAGGAGACAAAGTGGCTACAGTAAATGCCAAGTTTCAGAACTACAGGTCAAGGTCTCTTAAGTACAGATCAAAACTAAACTGAAACAACTATATTATCGATGACTTATATGATGACTGATGACACTATGATAAACAATAGAATGGACAATGAAACGTTAATACTGTCATTTAATAAACGAAACAACAAAGCACAACGGAAATTGATCGGTTAAAGAATGACAAGTTGCAATTAAATGTATACTTTGTGACATTGTAGTATAGCTTATATACAAGTATGTTAGGGAATTAGGGAACATAACGGAAGGTCAATTTGGAAATGTAAACAAAAGGATTATATTGATCATATGATTTCATCTTTTTATGTCGTATCTCGTACACTTGTAATGTAATCCCAAAATTCTTGCAAGTACTTTTGAAATCGCGACAAACTCAAATACAAAACACACAACAAAGTTGACAAACAACACAACATTTTAAACAAGTTGTACAAACATTTGTAATTACCTTGTGCAAAGTTTAAAGACCAGATGAACCTCAACGCAGAGGACAAAGCAGTGCAACTTCCTCGCTACGATGCCAATAATGTAAACACGAAGTAAAAATGAACACTTTGAGACGAAGTTGGTCACGACGTTTTTGAAAACATGAGCTTAGGCACTTTGGTGGAGACGGACAAAACGACAAAAGTTGACAAAGTGACACCGGAAATACTTCACCGACAGACAGCGAAGGAAGTTTGACGAGGAGGACGGACAAAGATGTTCTCGTGTCCAGAGCTCACAGAGCACTGACTCCTCTGCCCACACTTGCATTGCATCTGCTCCGGGGTTGTTATCAGGGCCGTACATGCTGCTTTCATGCTCAGGCCATTGCCATTCCATTTAAACCAATACAAAAGGTACACACAACTGGTTTCTGAGCCGTCTTTTTCCCTCTTGAAGCCTTTACCTTCATTAGCTTCTGCTGTACCTTTCCCTAGCCTGAGCATTTTTAAAAGGTTGAGGCGATGCGATGAGTTGAGATTAAGAAGATTAAGATTAAGCATGATGATAAATCCCTTGGTGGGAAATTGCACTCCTTGTCATTAACGCTAGGATCTTCACATTTGGATAGGAGCGCATTAGAAGTTTTTAATAAGAAATTGGTGTAGGATTGACGATTGCGAAAAATGAGTTTTGCATGAAGGAATTGAGGATTTGAGATTGGTTTGTTGTGTATTACGGCCCTGAAATGGTTTGGTAGGTTCCCAAGAGTTGGAAGGGAGAAGTTTTTGAGCATTGGAAGGGTGGGCTTCCTCGAGTCTCGCATTCATCTTCTCCTGTTTCCCATGGAGAGATCATTTCTTGTTGGGGAGACCGGAGTCTGGGACTGGAATGTTACATCCTCCCTTCTTCCCTTGCTTTTGCCTTGCCACGACGGCTGCCTTTTCCTTTGTCTCCAACAACCCTGCTCACTTCACAACTTGCATTATACAGAGTTACAGAGAGAGAGAGACCCTAGATCTTTACTTTACAATCCACACAGCCAGGCCTCAAAAACTAGGAAGATGAGATGAGACGGGAGAGAGAAACGAGAGAGGAGAGCAAACGAAACGAGGAACTGCATGGAAGGCAAAGCAAGCAATCCCCAGTTTCATCTCGCAAGCTTGAAAGCCACAAGCGTGAAACGAAAAACGCGATGACGACGAGAAACACCAAGGAAAAGTAAATGTAAAGAAGTTAAAGCCTTAGCATAGCGAGTACAATGCATGTTAGTGATGTTAGACAGCGGAATACATAACATAATGCAATGAGTCTTTTCAGTTTCAATTCACTCTGTTATGCTGAGCAATACGCATCTGCTGGAGATTTTAAACGGGCGGAAGAAGAAACAAGATGCATGCAATGGCACGCTGATGTTCATGTTGTTCTTGAAATTCTATTCCTGTGCATATATACGAGCCAAGCAGGCCTGATTAAGAAAAGGTCTCATGGACATGCAAGTGATAGAAGTTAGAGGGTTTCCTTCAAGACGAGTGGACCCTTGCAGGGCACTTGACTCATGTGTCTGAAAATCTCAACTCTGAAAACTCACAATTGTGACAGCTCGTCGTCCAAAGAAAGAAGCAATTGGAGAATATTGGAAAGAGCTTCGAACTTGAGTAGCAAGTACCAATGCAAACGTGACAACTCGTGAGAGGATTTGGACGTAGAGGGTCCATCAAACCTCACACCATCATCAAGAATTGACCTTTGTAGTTTGTATTTTAAGGGCTCTGTGAGAAAAGCCTAGGATCTAGGCTGGAAAAGGCTGGCAATGACAAGACGAGACTTCATTGGTCATTGGTCGCCTATATATGCTTAAGTTTTTGCCACTCTGGAGATTAGGTTAATAGTTGTAAGTTGTAGTAGCTAACCATCCATGCATGTAACTGCCCTCAGTTCCCGACAGCTTTTGTTAGCCTTGTCTTGTTCTTGAGAGTCGGAGATGACGCATGACGACAAAGTTCAATTCCAAAGCAGTTTTAATAGTATCCTCAAAGTTACTTTGCTTTGTTCTGGAAATTATTATTATATGGTCTTCTTTTTCGTCTGGTTTTGTGTACTTGGAAGAGATATGAAAAGAACAGTTTTTCTGAGCAAAAAGAGGGTTTGAAAGGTACAAGACCACTTTGCATTCTTCATTCAATTGCTAGTTTGGTAGTGCATACCTGTGCATATACAACCGTACTTGGAGCAAAGGCGGAGAAGAAGGCAAAGAAAAGTAGTAATGAGACAATGAGAGGTAAATGTAGAAGTGAATACATGTGGACTAGGTATCTGGACTCGACGAAAGTAGAGGCTAGACACCTTTTATATTCCTGGAAGGGATTCCTGGATGCTCACATTAAACATTAGGGACAGCAGAGGTTGCACTTTCACAAGAGCCTGCAATCTTGCTATATTACGATGTGAAAGATTTCATGGGTACTTGCATTATTCTAACTAAGGCATTTCCGAGGGGCGATTCCATGTTCTCTTCTGATGTTCTGATCAGAGGAAAAGTTCCTTCGACGAAAACGGATTATTGCTCATTGCCATCATATTGCTGAAAGGTTCAGAAAGGTTGGAAAAGTAGCATGTCAAGACGAGATTTGACAGAGAAGAAAGACCCGTTTGGAATTTGAACCAGATTCCGGGGAGAAGTGATAAAGGATCTGTACGGTCTGTACCCTACCCTGGCAAAATGCACGGAGCTAACGCGTTTGCTATGCTCTAGCTTTCATCGTTGGGCAAAAGGTAACAGCAAGTAGCAGCATGACTTATGGAGTGCACACATATACATCACTTTATTCATATCATTTTGTGAAAAGGACACAGCAAGGGTCGCAGTTTCTCACAATTGTCATTTTTCTATGGATGTCTCGTCCTCACTTCCTTCAAGTCCCTTCCTTGCCCTGACCTCACAGTCTGAGAACAAATAATAAAGAGACAGAGGCCACCATAAACTAACACAACATAAGAAATTGTCCCTTCAGGGCGATGCCGAGGATTTACAGGCAGGCTCATTTCTAATATTTGAGACTGACGAGACTGAGACGTTATTGAACGTGCTCAATCAACGTCCGTAACTGGCCCGACAGAACACCGCAACAATCTTTTGTGAAGGTACTTGTACACGAAGTAAACAGAAACAGAGGAGACCAGAAACGTTTTAGTAGTTGTGGCATTCACAATTCACTAATTAATGATGACTAAAATTCGATGAACAATATGCTTCTTAAATAGTACTATCAATACGTTAAAATGTAATACTAGATACAGATAAGAAATAAACTTACTCTAGTAATACTATCAATTATATTTGTATGCTTTACTAACAAAGTGCAATATTGTGACGAGAATCTGTTACAAGGTTACAATAATAATTGTATGGTTGTATCACTACAACTTTGAGCGAAGGTGAACATGGCCGAGGTGACTAGATTCGGTTTTTGGTACTGGCTCCAAAGGAGGGTCAATGTTTAATGTTCGTGCTGCAATGAATAAAAATAGCACAATTTATTATTAATGTTTTCATTACTATCTATTACGTACACAGTCCTATAGTACTAGTTAGTACCTAAGTATTCTGCTATATGAGCAAGTTTTGCCTCATCTTGTATCAAAACTCCAGGAGCACCTTTCTCCCTGTTGAAATGCATAGTCAAGAATTCACGGTTTACTTTTATCCTATCATCATTGGTTTCGATGTTACTTTTTTATTGTTACTAAAAACTTACAAGGAGACTCGTGAAAGAGTTTCTGTTTGAATAAAATGTGCGACGCAGTTTCCCATCGTTTCTGTCGACAAACTGCCATATTGTCGGGGAATACGCCCTGAAATTTTGTCTTGAAGAAAGCATTGGCTCATTTTTTTGCATTCGCCAACGTCAATTGGACGCCTCTCCTTCCGCCATTGCTACAAACACAAAGAATATGTTCTGAAATTAGTATTACAGTACAATGCTAGACTAAACTATTGACGACTTTCGATGAAGAATTAGCTAACCTCCAAAAGAGTCACTGCAACTGCCCAATACGCTAAGATGAAAGGCTCTACGCAGCTCTTCCACAAATTTTGCACGTACAATCCATTTGATTGGGAACCAAGGACGGCATTCAGGATTTTCTCATGCACTGCAAATTCCTGAAATCACACAATTATTTCAATTTTACTGGAATTCTTAAACTCTTACATAAACCAACGAACAATAAAAGTAGTGTTTACCTTCATCTCGGTGTCTGTTTCATAGAGAAAGTCATGAGAAAAGAGCTGACGAAGAAATACGTACTCTTGACATGCATCAATGTTTGGGTATTGACGCTTTTTCTGACGTAATATCGAAATAAATGCAAATGGTACCAAATGAGGTAACACTTGATTGGCATAATGCTGAAGCTGCATGCCAGTTACGGTTTCCCCCCCGTCCACCCGCAGGTGCACAACATTGTTGGACACTGTCACTAACCCAGCGTGTACATCGAGACATTTTTGAATATTACACTCCAGTGACTGTTTTGGAACAAGATAACCCAACTTGGAGCCACGAGACTCGATACATTTTTCAATAATTGTGACAGCTGTCGTCAACTCTTTCCAGTCGACGGCAATTGAACCCATGGACAGCTATAAGCAAAGTATAACATATACAGTGTACGATTTAAAATAATGTCTTTAAGAAAGATTCAAACAATTGGTTTTAAAAAATTAGGAAACCTACCTTGCATAAAATAACAACTGCTACAACTGGGAATATTGGAATAATAAGATGAGCCTGATTTTGCAAAACGACTTGAACAGCTATGTGGTTTACTGTTTTGGAGAACCAAAGACATTCTGTAGGACTAGGACGAATGACAGTTTTCTGCAAACATTCTCTAACGGAGATGGGTTCTCCAAAATTGACGTAAATACATCCGTATGACTGCGAATTGAGCCACCGAAGTGCCCGAATTAACCCGTTCGTTGTTTCCTTTGGTTTTCTTTGACCCAAAAGTTCATGCGCGTAAAGTTTTTCTTCAAGAGTTCGGTCGTAACTCATACTGATTGGCTGAATGATGATATCCGGAATTTGACCAGTCCATACCAAATCCAGTATCACGGACAACAAACCAGTTTTCGGTATCAGAGTCTTAGCCGACCGACTACGAGTGCCTTCCAAGAACATTTCTAATGGATGACCTCCTTCCAATACAGCTTTCTTGACATACTCCGAAATCAAGGCCCAATAAAGCGTGTCATCGCCGAATTTTCGACGAATAAAAAACGCTCCCGATTTTCGAAGGAACTCTCCAACTCCACTCATTCCCATAAAATCCATCCCAGCTGCAATAATTGGAATAGGAAGGTGATAGTGAAAACAGATGTAGGAAACCAAAAGAAAGTCAACATAACTTCGATGCGTCGGCAGTAAAAGCACCGGGTAGCGTCTCATGTTCTCCCGGATTTCGTCAATACGAACAGGGTTGACCCAAACACTAGAATACAGTCTTTTCCCCAGTTTTGACAAGATGATCGCAAACCAGCGAATCGCATAAAGATGATAATCATGAGCCATTTCTTTCAAAATTCCTTCAGCTGCTTTTCGAACTTCAGCTTCATCTTTTTTCTCTTTCTGACTAACCTAAATAACAAAATGTAAAAATATTATTTAACATTTTCCATAAAATACAGCAGACATCAATGTCAGCGGAGACCACTTGATTTATTTTAATAGTTTTGATTTTGATTCTAACCTCTCGAATTGTGGTGACAACTTTCTCCGACGACATGACTAGTGGAACTAGCTCACGAGGATCTTTGAGACGTCCACGAACAAAATAAGCGGATGAAACCCAGTTTCGGGTAACCCACCGGAAATCATTGTTCTCTCTTCTAGGAGCCAAAAGGTCGTCGAGCTCCATTTATTGTTGATCGAAATGTATTTAATATTTCAAATTGAACACACTTTTAATGTAGCTGACTGCTGACTTGATAAAAATAGACACAAAATTCGATGAAACAGCTGAAGAAAACGACAAAGCTGCAAAACTAGACTCTACTTTTATTATTGCTTTCAAACTGTCAAAAAATCTTTGTATTTAACACATCCAATGTCTTTTTGAATATAAAGGCTATTTTAAAACTTATATTGACTATTTAAAATATTTAATCCAGTGATGAAGGCCGGCTTCAACACGGATACACACATACGGTAAAACTGGTACTACGTTTAAACTCGCACGTGTTAATCTGGACCATTATTGCTCAATCCGACTAGAATATGAAAGTAAGTAGCGCGAAAAGTAGTGCATCATCCAGTAATGAGCACTGTCAATCTTACGATATCTAACTGTATTAATTAATCAATAAAACGCTACAAAAGGTGATCAAACCCAGGACCTAGTTCTAGTTCCCTGGATTTTGAATATCCGAATCCGGTGCTGGAACGGGCGGAAATGAGCACAACGAGTGCCGTTTCACGGTTTAGATGGCCTGCTCGTCTCTTTCCTATTCCTAACCCGTGACAAAACTAAAACGCTCATTAGCGTAGAACAGAACAACGGTGCGGTGGTAAATGGTAAAACTGATAACTGAGTAACTAATTTTAATTAGTTTGGTGTTGGTTTATTATTCGTCAGTCGTTTGTATCAAACCTCAAATCATACTAGGATGCGAATGCTTCCAATACAGAAATAAACTTTTTAACCTCAAGCTCAAGCTCTGTTACTTAATATAGAGTTTTGTTATTAATTTCCAAACGGTGGGGAATTTTTACATTACAATAGGCGGCCAATAATTTAATCGTACTATATTTAATTCCTATTCTACATCAAATTATTAGCTTAATAAAATGCCACAAACGATTATTAAAGTCCTTGCGTTCTCAAAATCATTTAAATCAATCGAATTTATCGAGTCAACAACAGAATAAAAGATGTACATTGCTGGAAAATGATTCACTACAAAAGGTGAAAGTATATAGTCTCAGGTTACCCTCGTTCTCGTAATCCTCACTTCCTCAGCTCACATTCCATTCTTCAAACTCAAAATGCAATCAAACGAAGTGGTGAATTTGACTCGTTCGTTACAATTTACAATGCTACAAATAACGATTAATAATTTTAATTACAGACATTACCATCAAATAATTGCTACTTTGATACCACTTGAACTATACATAGTTTAGTTGATTCATGCGGTTTTGTTTACTTTCATTCATCATTACATTTTCTCATTATGAATTCTTTTTGCTGAACATTGAACAAGTCGAAGATCTATGAGAAAATAATAATACATGCTGCCTGGTTCCTTTATCTTCATCTTGATCCATCGTGATCGTGATTCATATTAGATTCATTTAAAGATTTAATTTCCAGCAACGTTTGTTCACCCGATGACGAATGAAGGGATGCAATCATGCAATGCAATGCAATATGCAACCAACAACATGAATCATGTCATTATTCTCATGTTGTTGACGCCTTCTTTTATTCTTTTAATGATCAATAACAAAGTGACATAACATGTACATTAAAGTTGTTCAGTTAATATTGCAACGTAACTTCCTTAGCTATAAAGGGAGCTAAATAACAATCGAATGACATGACAAGTATTACGTACGTCTAATTTTAACGATCTTCAACTGGTGTTAAATTTTGAATACGTCAGTGTCACTTCGCCATCATCAGACCAAAAACATTCCGATGGACGTTGTCACTCAATGGTATAAAAGGGACGTTTCAGTTGCGAGAGATTGTTCAGACTCAAATCTTTGGAGAAAGCTTCGGTTGCATTTCCATTCTAAAGTAAAGTTATCATAATGGTAAACTTCAACTATATTTGGGGACAAAGAACATTTTGCTCCTCCATGTGTAAGTCGTCTTTCGTTACTGTTATAGTCTTATTAGTAAAATCGAAACTTTAAAAAGTGTAATTATATCACTAAAAGATACTAAAAATTAATGTTGCTACTTTAATTGTATTTTAGGGAAAAGTAAGCTAGCGTTGGTCCTATTAATGACACTGCAATGTACATTTTGTGTTCGTGGACAAAGTAACGGATCACGGTGTCCCGGTGTGACGTGTGCGACGACACCGCCTGGTGCACAATGCTATTCCAGCTATAATAGAGACAACGGTTGTTGTCCACTGTGGACATGCAATGATGGTCGCGGTGGTTCGTACACAATCTATGGAATGTCCGCAGGATCCGGATCAGGTCATAGTTCCAGCTATTCTTATAGTTCTGGAAGCTCTGGTGGGACTGGGGGTCAGCAATCGGGTTTCAACATTCAGTCATTTAATTTCAACGGGTTGAACAATGGAGCTGCGGGTGGAATGTTAAGTAGCATATTTGGCGGGTTGTTTGGTCGTCGTCGTTAAAGAGTTTAATCAAAGCTCTATAATATAAACCTACTTTCTCTTGCAACTTTCTAACTATTAATTATTAGTACTTTGCATTTATTGTAAGCTTTGTTGTTATTGCATTAAATGAATTGATAGCGAAAATCTATAAACTCCAACTTTCTTTATTGTTCAGCATGAATGTACAGAATTTAAGTACGATTTGGCATTGAGACCGCACAGTATAAAAACCCGTTTCTCAGCTCGTTCGGATTTCAGTTGCATATCGTGTCACAACTTACTAACGTTCAGTTTATCAAGGGTATTGAGTTCTGATAATACCCTGATTGATTTATTCAAGTTCACTGTGTCAGAATAAAATCTAATAGAGCCCACAATGCCCCATAACATTCTGTCCTTTTCAATCACTGCGTTTTTCTTTACAATTTCAAAAAATGTTGTTTCGTCGACAACGACAACTCCAATAGTACCCGTCCCAGAGCATAATTCAACGACCACAACAGTCGTGCCCCTAGTTTTGATCGAAAATGTTACTACTCCGCAATCGCATTCCAGCGTTATCCCAATAATCCCGAATCAACCACCACCAGGACAGGGTAATATTAGCAATATAGCTCCAGAAACAACGAATTCTCCGCTTGTGGTATCGCCGCCTCCAAGTGTACATAATGATTCCAGTAACAGCCAGAATCTTACGACTGTTGCTCCAACTACGCTTCTGAAAGACGCAACAGCACGCACATCGTCCATTGATTTTCAGCAACTTTCGAAATGCCCCAGTGTGTCGTGTGCAGCCACCCCCGCAGATGCTCGTTGTTGGGCATCAATGGATTCCATGACCCTGAGCAACAGCACGCAATCCGGAATGTCATGCTGGTGAGTATCAACAAGTTATCCTTAATCGTATAATCTTCTAAAGTTGTTGCTAACTTCGTTTATCATGATATTACGAATGGGGTCGGGTCGGGTAGTCCAAAATACGTCTGTATTGGAAAAGACGGTGCATTCTTTATACATCACGGAGATGAGCCATCGAAGGACACAATTTTGTTGAGGGAACCGCAACCTGTCACAGAATCCCTTCCTTACAAATACACAAGTTATGCTCCCAAACCACGGAATCCGTCCTCCAGGGTTGTTCCACCATGGTCATCACAAAAACTCGTGGATGAAGAAATGGATCATCAATACGTTTCAGATTATTGGAACAAGTACCCAGTGCAAGGGCCACTAGGATCGAACGATTTCAGGGAAGCTCCTGTATATGCAAATCAAAACCAGATTCGAACAACTCGTCAGTCGTCGAATGGTCCATACCCATTCTTAGGACACCCCGAACCAGGTTATGGAGTTCCGGTCAATTTGGGACGTCAGCCAGCTTCTGGACCATACGAGAATAATTTCTACCGAAGAAAACGTCAAACTGTACCATTCAATAATATGCAGGCCCCAGGTTTCGTAAATGAATATCATTTCGCCCCATTCCCATACTTTTATCACTAAAATACATAATGCAATGTCGAATCTACGCATTTCAAATCAAAAAATGAGTCCAACAACTTTGTTTTTGTTTACAGCGCAAATATATTTGCATAATTTATTGTATTCATTGCGTTACATTGTTAACAACAAGCAACAGCACTTTATGTAGGCGTCCTTTAGAGTAGCAATGTACCATTGATTTACTAATGAACTATTTTCCCAGTTCATATTTACTTTACTTGCTAACTGAGAGTTGACAAACAAAAAATAAAATTTCCATTTTGAGAACTATAGAATCATAAAAGTTCGAATACGACGCAAAAGTACAAAAGTTTTTATTAGCATAAACTGAAGCTAAAGAGACCGCCTGTAACAAACACCAATTCATATTAATTAAATGTTTAACACTTGAAAGCAATAATTCCTTTGCATTGCCATTTCATTTCCTTATGGTTTTAGGACGAATCGTAACGTTTGACGCCAGTGATGTTAGTCGAGATGAGGCACTTTGAATTCTAACGAATTCAACTGACTAAACTATTACTATTGACTATTATGCTGTATTATAGTACGTTATACGCAATTCCGCACCCCGCACCTGAACATGTCCCTATCCGTACTACGTTTTACCTTAATTACAATCAGTTCAGACGCAACCATTATCTTTTCCGAATCATTATTGTTATTACTAGTCAGGTTTACGTTTACACGTATATTCATCGCAACTTATATTTTTGGTATAATGTGTAATACTATGAACTATTATCAACGTTATGGAATGAGGAACTCACTCGAAGTGAAGTCTGATTATTGATTATCTACAACAACTAAATTAAAATTACTATAAGGATGATAAAACTGCCACAACGAAATAAAACTGCATTTCAGAATGCATCAATGTAAGTAAACAATCAGACCACTTCAAAATAACTAATTGAATTCTGTAACTGTAACGTGACATTCTAAAAATGGATAAACAACAAATCAAAAACCACCCAAATAAGAATAAACAATTCTATTAAATAGTCAGTCATTCTCACTATCGCCGGCTCCTTTGAATGAATGTAAACATACAGATGCATAAACACTTTTACAACCTGTTTTGATGTTCACTTTCTACAAAAATAAAAATACCATATAGAATATTACGCATTGCTTTGGTATTCGTTGCAACAATAACTGTAAACGTTACTCATGCCATACAAGCTGAGCATTATTGCGAACAACGACGACGACTACTACCAACAGATTTGCAATCTAGTACGATTCTGAATATTTCCGCCTAGTCAAATCAAAGTTACTCCAATTGGCACTTTGGGAAGAATCGGCGCAAGAATAGTTTTCGTTGTATGTGATTACCTAACCTAACATAATCCAATCCATTTGATGTCAATTCTGAATCATCTCAGACTCAGACTAGGACGATGTCGCAGTTGCAGTCGCGGGCGATTCCCTATGTGTTGGTGTTGAGGAGGCTGAAGAGGATGAGTCTTTCAAGCGTAAAGATTTTTTCAGCCTAGCTACCAATTTTATATGGAAACGACCGCCAGTTGGAGAAGGCGTTTCTGATGAACCTGAATCCGACGAACCGGTTGATTTCGTCGGTGACACCGGGCAAGGTGAATGTCTATTGGGTGCGGTATTGGGGCCTCCAGGCATGCTGCTGCTCAATTACAAAATGGATTGGAAATTACCTTTCAGGTTCACTGAATCAAGGCTGCGACGATGAACCAAGAATTTCAAGAATATAACATGATTGATTATCTTACTTTTGACGATACAGAAGTGCAATCGGTGCGGAAGGCGCTAGAGTTGGTGCAGATCCCCGAGTTCGTCTCATTTTCCCCGCGTGTGTACCACGCATTGCAGCGGCCAATGCATCCCCGCCTCCAACAACAGCTGGAGACGTAGACAAGCTAGGTCCTTCAGATTTTGTTTTTCGTCTTACGGACACAGAACTGTTGCATGGAGCAAGGACACGACGACCATCGGTTTCTGACGATGATGCCGGCTTCTTCTGCTGAGGCTGGTTCCCATACAACGTGTAATTGTTTTTCACTACCGGCATCATGAATGCCATGTTGCTTAGATTATGGAGTAATACTAGACTGAAACTCAAACTGTAAAAAACACTAACATTAGCATTGTCATTACTAATATGCAAAAGATTAATACCAAAAGTTTAATAAATATGAACATACCAAACTTGAACTACTGTGATAAAGGAAAGCAGAAATTCCAACTATAAAAATAATTCAAACTTATTGCCCAGTCCATGCGAGCAGCAGAGGAATAGTAATACGCAGTTAGTGACAAATGATGGATGATTCCTGGGTTTCTTCCAAGCTCCAAACTGGAGTCCAATAATCTGAAATTAAACACTTATACAATGTAATCCAATCCAACACTTTTAATTCAATGTTGCATTTATGACAGTTTCAAGTGAATTTATTTGTATTTTATATAGCTTTAGTTTGTTAGTCGGTGTCGCAGGTGCAGTTTAGCACTTTGATAAGATAGACCAACTATCTGATAGATTAAAGTATAAATATGACGATCGTCATATTATGTTTTTACAACACATTGATATGGAAATCTCAGTACCAATATCAGTGAATCACCGTGGAAAGCTCCAAGACTATAGGTAGTTAATGTTTGATACGCCAAATTAGTTTGATAAGGATAGTCAAGTGACTATAGCGAAGTAGAGCGTCTTGAGTAGTACTGTAAAAGCTTTCCTTGGTCTAGAAAGGAAATCAAATGAAAAATCTTGAAGTGGAAGTGCTTCACATTATAGGATTCGCATTCGCAATGCCACCGCTTCGCTTTGAACACTCTGAAGCAAGAACTAAAATGTAAAATGAAAGGAAAGGAAGGAAGCAAAGGAGAGTTAAGAATAGCCATGGAGCTGACAAGTCTTGTGCGTGCTTATCTCATCAACTGCTGACTCAACCTTGTTCGTCCTTTCTATCTCCGACCTATACTCTTTCATCCACGCCTCTTTCACTGTACACACGAACGAACGAGAGTCCAAAGAAAATCAATGCTCCTATATACACACCCATATTCACTGTTATGTCGTTTCTTGTCATTTGTCATTTCATTGGTCATTGACTACACAAGATAGAGAAGATCAGAAATCAGAGCCGACAACTTGCTGTAGCAAGTAGCAGTAGCGAAGTAGCACATATACATACGCGAGACGAGACGAGACAAAGTGAACAAAGCATGAAACTGGTGCTTTCCAATGCATTCTTTTTAATGCATGTGACGATGCTACATAAAGTATACAAATAATAAGATCTTGTTACGTCATTTAGTGCTTTCAAGATATCAACCTTGCAACATTTTGACATGATCATTTTCAGTCAGCTCAGCTCCAGTCTCCAGTTCCTTATCAGTTCAAACAAACGTTCCAAGAAGTCAATGTTTGTTCCTTTTCAGATTTCAGACTAGTTGATTCCGGTTGATAAGCAAGTAAATTCAATTCCAAATCGTTTGCACAGTGAACTTTGTCTTTCTCATTCACTGTCAGCGTCAGAACCCAGATTCAGATAGCATAAACATAAGGTTTGTATTCGCAGACAACCAACCGCAGACAACTAAACAAAACAATCAAACAATGCTTTTTCAAATAGCCAGAGGATCGTATCGTAATGGACCAGACTCGACATGAAGCCAACTCGGTCACATTCTGTCGTTTCCGACCCTGGCCTACTCAACGTCAAAGTGTCTTTCAATCGTTTACTCTTCAGTCAAGCCTAGCCAAATGCCAAATCACTTTCATTTGTTGTTCATATCACGAGACGAAGACCTGGAAGACTCGAGACATCCGAAATGGGATATTTCATCATTAAATATAGGAGTAGGAAAGAAAGCAGTTTCAGCCAGATTTAGATAAAATGTCAGTTCAGCCATCCTGTCAATTTGTCAACGCAGTGTCAACATGAATCAAATCAACAATTCGGCTTTTCCTCTAACAAAGTCACAGAGATGCTAATACTGCACATCATGGCATCAAGTTTATCAGTTTATAGGCACCGTAAACGGTGACGAACAAAAGAGGCCAGACAAACAGTAAACATAAATCCATTACACCAAAGGCAAATATGAAAAAGTCCACAGCATAATGGTTATTTACGTATTATATATGTTCTGGTCCTTCTGGTGACATTATCCGTTACATTGAACTATAACTGTCATGTCATCAATCAAATCATTATTACAAGTAGGATGTAAACTGAGCAAACAGCAAGGAAATCCTTAGTACAAAACGCGTCATAGCCATAGGATACGAATGATTCTTTTCCATTCTAAAATAAGAAACGACTGGAATTTCGACTCATCAACCAACAAAAATAAACATAAAATTATGTACTGACTAATTCAATACGAGAATCGTTTCTGAATCTGAATAGGTAATCAGGAAATGGAATGTACAATATTGTACAATGGGCAATAACAATATGATATTTATATGCGTGAGTTGTAAACAATACGCATATTGGACGCATATGGATATGATAGGTTAGGCTAATGGTAAAGAGGCAATACGCAATACACAATTTCACACTAGCAAAATTTATAAAGACGTAATTTAGTATTTCTCACCTGTGTCAATCTGCAATAAGACCAAGACCAAGTGACGTAGTGACGTTTACCGTTGAATTCAATCTCTAGAGATGATGTTCAACTGATGTAGAAGTGTTGGACACATGCACATCCCAGATGGTTTCATAAGGTCAACTGATGGGTCAGTTTAATTGTCAACTGTATACACACATGGCACCAAAAAAGCACGTAATAAACAAACGTCCAACCCGCTCGTTTCCGTGAGTAGGTTTGAGACCACATGCACTATTGCTGCATTTGAGTTTTTGTATACACACTTCCCTTTGTAAAGAAAGGCCCACTGCGTTATACCAGAGTCACAAGGTCCGCGGCCCACCACGCCTCCGCGGGTTGTTCACGCAACACCCAAACACAATCGTCAACAATGAACAATCCAATCAGTCCTCAGATTCAAACTTGTTCTGAACTTTTCCTTTGTCTGTTTTCGTCATATTTCTTACGAGACGGTATGACGGAAAATTCCTTTATGTGTGGCTCTTCCAATGGTAATTTTCCACGATATAACTTTATAGCGCACGGCGCACATGCATTTTATAGCAGTTTTGATATAGATATCAAGTGGATTTCTTAGACGGCGTATTTCACCAACAAACCAAAACGCAATGTCTGTCTTCTCCGTCTCTATGAAAAAACGGCGTTTCACATGCAATGATGCAATGCAAAGCTTTATCTACTATGATCTACTATTGCATCATCACATCAATCAAATCAATACGAAATCTACGAGGTCATTGAAAAGGTGACATGAAATAATATCAACACTCGGCACATGTCCTGTCACACACAAGTTAACTTGGACCGTTGTTGGACCGTGTCGCTCAATCAATTAACAGATCGACAGGATTTTCCATTCAGTTTTGCATTTTTGCGTGCAGGTATAGTTCATGAACGCTCATGACATGAAAGCTGAAATCGAGCTGACTCAATAATAAGAGTAAAGTAACGGGGTGAAAGCTTAATGCTGATTAACGCTAATCATATCATAGCACCCACTTTACTCTTTTAAGGTTCATTCTATTTGTACATTTGAGCAAGAAGTTAAAGCATTGATTGAAAACGACGTAAAGACTAGAAAAGACATTTTTATTAACGTTTTTGCTTTTCATGTTTTCGCTTGACAGAACGAAGAACGACAGAAGAAGAGACTGAAGTGAACAGAGAAAAGAATAAAGAAGGCTTTTCATTTTCATGCGTTTGCTTTGGCGGCAACCTGAAACAAGACGAGCATGTGTTTTGGCGATGCATACACGGAAAACGGAATACGGCTGATGAGGATAAAATGATAGTCAATTCTTGTGCTGATCTGAATATATTTTTAAAATTACATGTTACTGTACTAAATATTAATTTAGTTTTTTGATCATGAGTTCGTGCAGTGATACCAGGGTATGGACCAGCTCAAGTGATTCAAGTGAAGATGAGCACGAAACTACTACGATCAGTGATTCAAGTGAAGATGAGCAAGAAAGTACTTCGATCAGTGATTCAAGTGAAGATGAGTACGAAACTGCTAAGACCGCTACCACCACGTCTTCTATTCAAAACATGCCAGAAAGTGAAATGAAGAAGCATATCCGTGTAAGCCGACAACGAGTACTAGCTGAACGAGTAAAACAAGGTATTGATGCATCTTGTTCTACGAAGAATCAGGTGATCATTGGAAAAAGGAAAACACCTGTTCGTGGTCGATACCATTTCACAAAATACAAACTGGGTGAAAGGCTCATTAGCGTACGCCAACACAACTTAGACGCATGGAGAAAAGCGATTATTGCCAAGAAATTGATGTCAATCTCTTTCAAGAATCCGATTAAAAGGGATCAAACGCCGCGTAAGAGTGAACCTCTACCTCAACGGAGAGATGTTAATTCTGTGAGTCTGTATGCTAGAAAACAGGGTTTATTTGGATGCCGACAGCTGAAGCCTGAGTTTAAAGATCATAAAGGTACTGATTGTAAAACAGATCATAACTTTGGTTTGGATGAGTTTTTACTCGTAATTTCTTTGTATGTTTGTTTGAGATTTTACTGGTTTTTAATAAACTAGTTTTATTTGTTTGGCAGGAAGACTAGCAAATCTAGCATCTAGGCGTAGGGCTCATGATGACACACGTCCTGTTGGCAGTAGCACCTCAAATGCTAATGCTGATGGATCCAAGGGATGTCAATTTGACGAAAAATGGCAAATGCAAAACTGGCCGGTTGGTAAAACTTGTACTACTAATAGTGATTAGTAAGTTCCAGTGTACAATCGCTTTTATCACTGGCATTTTCTTTTTTACAGGAACAAATACGAAAAGATATGTGTTCTCCTAATATCCAAGAAGTACTGACAAATATGAAATTGGCGTCCATTGACAAATCTGGTATTTAGATTAGATTAATCGTATTAGCATTATCAATTGGTCAATCACTATTTCACGATTATCAATAGTCAATAAATAATCACAAATTGGTGTGCTTTTCTGCTTTTAGACATCGTTCTACGGCGAGTGCGACCACCGATTCAACTAATTATGGTAGAAACAGCTATAAATGCAATCGCTCGACATGACTGGAGATTAGTTTTAAAATGCATGGAAGGATGCATTGATCAGGTTACTCAGCGTATTAACAAGTACTGGATTATGTGGAACGTACGTATTGTTGTTTTTTAAAAGTCCTTTTTAAGTCATTATTTATTTTATCCATTAAAAAAATTGGTTTAAGATTATTTTTGGTTTATGAAGGCCGCCTTTCTCGCCATTGTAAATATGGCCCCAAACAACGTTGAAAAAGTCTCAGAGTATGCGAAGTAAGGTTTATCAATTTATAAAATACACAGGAATGAACTTAACATATTATATTGTATAATATAATAAATAATAATATAAATATATAGGTATTCTGTGGATTTGCTAGCATGTTATGCACCTCGTATGGGCGTCGAGGTAGCATCCTGGTTAACACAGAAAGGGCATTTTTTAAAAGCCATGAAATTGTTAGAGGTTCGTATCTTCATATTGACAGAAATGATTTTAGAAAGATTAATTGTATATGCTTGTAAATGATGTGGAAAAAACAACACTAGTTAGTCCGACTTATTACGGTGTTCGTATGAATTAAAACGTTGCTCATGTTACAGGATCTCAAGAGTGACAAGTTGCCATTCATACCAGGTGAGGCTAGCACCTGGGACAATAGCAGAAAATTCAAGATTGATTTCATTGTAGACTTATTTCAAGCTGCTCATCGGTACGCTTGTTCTCAAGACCAGCAAAATGAGTGTATATACATATAACATTTTATTGATTTTATAATCACATAAATCAGATCGAACTTTTGCTGCATTTTGTTAAGTAATATGGTATTAACACCTATAGGTGTTAACGATGATGCTGACTATGAAATCTTGTTAAGATTTCAAGATTTAATGCGACGTGCTAAAGACGCAGGATGTGATATTTCAATTCTTATGCAACCCCTCCTGGATCTGACTATGAGACACGAAGGAATTCCTGGAGTTCATAAACTTTTTCATGACCACATTCGTTGTAAAGATCCTCGTAACGGTGTCTTAGAAGAATTGTATTTAAACTTCCTATTGGAACAAGACCCCACGAATAAGGCCGAAATTCTTGCGGTTCAAAAAGTTCGTAATTATTGACTTTTCATACCAAATCTGTGTTTTAATGAAAATGGTCAACTGAAAGGTCCGTTTGTTATTTATTAGGGACTCGAGAAATTTCAGTTCCCCAATTATAAGAATCCAAAACTCACAAAAAATATCAATGACTTCAGGGCGAAAATGAAACTTACGACAACCGATGATGATTGTTTGGTGGAAATGAAACT
>JABASF010000949.1:0-28608 GCA_019776145.1 Harlomillsia oculata
CAACTTTTCGGCGGCGGGTTGGACACGTCAACATCCAAGCACATCCTCCATTACTACATATCGCATCGTCCACTCATTACATTACATACATTCTTGATTCTGACTCACTGAGTCCAGTCCAGTCCACCGTTCACCGTCGTCCACCACCGCGTCTTCTACAACCAATGCAAAAATACCCATTTGGAATGCAAAGCAGGTGCAATCATAGTAGTCTTTTGCTATATTGCTAAATTGCTATGCACCTACTTTAGCTTCTTAACTATGCGAGCAGTTAAAAAACATCACATTGTGACTAGAATTTAGAATTATCAACGACGTTATTCTCAAACCTTTGTCATGTCTCATGTCATGTCGATGTCATGTCATGTAGTTAAATATTTAGTCGATTTAAGCAATCCTCCACATTATTTAATTACACATTATATAATGCAAGTGCGTGTCCCATTCTCAAGTCCTGCGCTAACAACTAACATTTCTTTTTTAAAAAACAAAAACAAAATATTGGACTTTTAATGTTTAAATGTTGATTTGGGAGAAAATTGGTAAAGAAAGAAAGTAAGGAATGAATGGACTACAAACTACAACACAAGTTTTGATTTGAGCGTAAGTCATGAAGTCATGATGAGCTAAGGAACAGGTGAAGCAGTTGACTACGAAACGAACAAACGTTGTAAGGTTGGAGGTCCTTTGATTTCCTCTCATCTCATGAGCATTTCATGATTTGATTGCATTAATGCAATTTTGAGCGAGAAGAAGTGAAAAGGAAGAAGATTTTCATGTTTCAAGTCATTTTGAGTTTGTTTGGCGCCGTGCCTATGCAAATAAGATTTTTTTGATGGCTTATTGACAAGCAAATTTACACGGAAAGACGAAAGACCCACCACAACGAACAAGTCCAACGTCCAACACCAAAAGTCATTTGTTATTTAAATGAGCTTTGAAAAGGAAATTGGGGTGATGTGATACAAAGCATATTGCGGAAAAGTGACCTGGGTCATTAAGTCATTATTATTATATTTCTCACATGCACGATTGCGGCTGACTGGATATGGACATGAACTCAACAATCAAGTCGTCAGTCATCCTATATTCCTATCCCTATTTCAGTTAACCATTGTATTGTAATGCAGTGCCTTATTAAAACTAATACGAATGGAATGATGGTTGACATTTATGACGAAGGAGCTTAAGGCCACTCTGACTCTATGCAGAAAAATTGGTTTATTGAGAGCTAATTAGAGAAGAAAGAGATAGAGGTCTGCAGGGGGTCTTTTGCGGCGAAACTCATTTTTTGCATGCGCCGAATGCAAAAAGTCATGTCGTGCTGTTGCGTTGAGGACTGACTGAGGATGAGGACCATTGCATAATGTAATCATGTAATGATGTAATTCCTCTTCTTCTTTTACTTCTTTTATTGCTTTCGAATGCACCTACAAGAAACAAATGGACGAAACGAGAGTTGTTGCTCTTGCTCGGCTCGCTCCTCCATTCTACAGTTTTGCTCGCCACTTCTTCACTGTGGACTGTGTGAACCATTCAATTCCGAATCCGATCCATCCTTACATGGAGACAAAATCAGTGTGGAACTATTATTTCGTCTGGGATGCGGATGGATGAAGTATATTTGAGGATTTGAGGATCAAGAGAATCAAGAGAATCAAGTCATTTGCAGGATAGCAAAGTTCTAATAATAATCTCACTCACTCAGTCAACTCAATCTCAAGGTGTAGTTTGTTGCTATTGCTATCGCATATTCGTCAAAGGCGCCCATCCGTAATTCGCATTAATCGTCAATCACAATCACAAAATGGTATGATAGGATATTATGATTATGATTATGATTGTGATTGTGATTATGAATGTAAGGAGCAAAAATTAAGGAAGAAACATGAAGAAGGTGCAGTGATGGCTTATCGGACAATCGAGATCCTGTTGTGCTCGCACAAAATGATTTCAAAGCAAGGCAAGGCAGGGAAGGAGCTGCGGCTGACTTGCTGACCAAGCAAATAGCAAACACAAGACATTTTCATAATTTCCATTTTCACATGATGAAAAGTGTAGGGGAAATGAAATGAGGTAGTGGTAAGTCGTAGCAGTAGTGGATAAAGAAAAAGTAGTGTTTTTCCTTGGTGGCTGCGGGTCAAGTTGTCCAAATAAACTACTCTGCGTAATCAAGTCGACCCTTTCCTGACCCATTGTCACATTTCACTCGGTGGGATGACGATGATGATTCGATGATGATGAGCATTTGGTTATTCCAGTTTGACCGCACGCAAACCCATGAAAAATCATGCAGAATGCTCTAAATGAACTATGTATATAATGACGAGATAGATGGAATGGAGATGCATTCAAGTTTGCGCATTGAGAAATTGAGATTGAGTGAGATGAAACATGATATTTTATATTGGACATTATCGTCATCGTTAGACAAGTCGACTAGTGCAGTTTAAAAACGAGGTGACTCGATGTTGTTTCACCTGCGAAAATGAAATGTGATAGAAAATGAGAGGTCCGAGATAATTAATCGCACTTGCTCTGCTCACTACTACGTGACTAACACGAAGAGATTGGGCAATTTATTGACACACGGATAAATGTGCTGATAACAAGGGAAAATGGACATCCAATGACCACCATGGCCATCGCATCACCCTGAGCAAAACACGGTGCGGTGAGGAACCAAGGAACCTCCACTTCCACTACTAAACATACTAAATTCCATCACCAACATTACACTGTGGAGCTAACAACGCATGCATGTCAGATCATTATTTTTTTTCAAAGGATGAAAACATGAGGAAAATGTAATGAAACAATATAATGCTCAATAAATAATGCTCAATGCATTTAACAAATTAAATGAGAGCACATGTTGGCAAGGTGGTATTTTATTAGTTATTCCGTATTCCGGACGACGACGCCGACTCGTCACACGATTGTGATTTCCCTCTTCTCTTATTGACATTTTACATTACAACTTCAAGTGAATAAAAGTGAAATAACCATCACGTGATTTGACGACCTGGTTTATTAATTATTAATTATCATTAAGCATTAACCACTACAACTTATTATTTGATTAATTAATAAACTGTAAATTCAACAAGTTGAAAGGATGAAGTAAGAGTAAAAAGCATTGCTGAAATAGGCTTAGCCTAGCACACTCACTCGCTCCACGATTTTCGACTTTCGACACTTTATTTAATCTTAATCCTTCAATTTCTTTTGGAATCCCATTGCGAGCGTAGAGGTCTCACCATCCCCGGCACTACGAAATTCACCGCTTCTCCAAATCATAATTTTTTGACTAAAAACGAATATCCGGGACCTAATAGTCGACACGGAGAATTGGTCGACACGTCACAAAGCGCAAGGGGACCAGTCGCTGCTCCACTCGCGGTTTTTGACATGTCGTTCAATTCCGCCCGTCCACTACGTCAGAAACACAGAGCTTCTTAATAGCGAAAAGCAGACGAGTTGAAGAGGCGGTGGATTCCATCAGTGGAAGGGACAGAAGGACTTGTACAGTCAACAACAGGATTGTGAAGGGCGGTTAACCGTTAACAAAATCACTCGCATAGGTCTTATATTCTTACCCTTCCTCCGACAAGTGTCGTTAACCGTTAACATACGGGGCTGGTTGTTATTGTGAAGTGCACTTCAGACAAGGCCGATCCCTCCTCTTTCAATTCCTCAACCACACTTCACTACTCCAATTCAAGTCTAGTCAAAATCGAATTCGAAATTGACTTCAATTCGGTGAATTTGGTGACACCGCAGCAAAAAGGTTTCGGCGAAAACTTATCAACCTAACCTAGACTCTAACTTCATAAATGTTAACCAAGGGCGAGCCATACCGATGAGTCTCTTAAATCTATCGTTCATGTGTCATACCCCTTAAAGTTAAATTTTGTCGTTATTCTTACAATTAGAACACACAAAAACGCCAAATTTAAATTTAACCTAATGATTATGATAATGATAATCTGGAATCAACGTTCTCTGAAGAATATTGCTCACACAATTTATGGTGAAAGGCAACAACAACTTTGACTTTTTGGGGTTTTCAAATTGTCTAATCAATTCAATTATTATTGCTATTCCAATTAAATATTAGAAAGGGACACTATGAGACACAACCATTAGTTAGGATTGCTAGTTAAGCTGGTGTAACAACACTATCTACGTCCCTACAAGACATTATATGAATGACCTGGAGCCCCGACCTAACCTCTAACCAGAGTTCCCAAAAAAATCCAATGTAAATGTAAAGTTCTACATTTTCCTAACCTTGTCACTAATATATCAAGTTCACAGCTGATATTTTACGTTAATAACACAGCAAACGGGTACCTTGTCAACTTCAGCCTGATTTGCCCGCACTATCCTATTTGACCGGAGTAAGATTACCAATAAGAAATTAGGGACTAATTAATAATTACCCATCCGTTTGTAGAACTTAATTTAAATTCATTCAAAAAAATAAATCACTTGCACTATCGTATGAACGACAGCTATAACATCTACTAACTAACCAGAGAAGGAAACGGGAAACAGCTAGCACTAACAGCTACTCACTCAGCACTCCGTGTAGGTACTTCAATGCACCTACCTGCGACTACACTTAGTTACGATTTACCTAATACTTATTAGTAATTATAGGTATGTAGCCTAATATTGCGTTTACGTATTATGGTATTTACGTAACATGTTCATATTATAAGAAGAGGGGGTTTGACGTCATCAACGATATGATGACAAGTCCAAAGAAGAGAAGGCGAGAAGAGATCTTCTCGTCACAAAACGCAAGGGGGACAGTCGCTGCTCCACTCGCGGTTTTTGACATGTCGTTCAATTATAATGTCATGTGACATATTCATATTATAAGAAGAGGGGGTTTGACGTCATCAACGATATGATGACAAGTCCAAAGAAGAGAAGGCGAGAAGAGAAAATCTGACATTCTACCTGATTCTGTCACGATTACAAAACTACGTAGTAAACCCTCTGAGGGATGAAGGATCGGTCACACACACACGCAGAATCATTATACTCATTTGCTTTGCGAGAAATCGTATGTATTATTATAGTACAACAATATAATGTGGTTTCTATGTGTTACAAATTCAATTACATGATACCAATTATCAGTTTCTTTTTGGGGTTCGGTTTGGGTAGCAGTGAGGACTTGATGAGGACACAAGCACTATACGCAACGTCATATCATCGTGTGACGATTCTCATGATCACGCCCATCATCAGCGGGCTCATCAAACTAACAACTAATGACTTTTCAACTTACTCAAATTCGCATTGTAATCATAAAGGATATGACTAATATATAAACCAGAAATGTTAATTTGAACATTCCATTCCGGTAGCAAACAGAACTTTCCCCTTTCCCTTCTTCTTCTTTCTCTTGTTGTCGCTTCCATTGGACTGGCCTTCTGGAATAAGTGAAATTAATATTTACAGTTCATTATATTCGAATTGAAATTGAATCAATTCAAGTTCCCAGGTCAGAAATGTAGACAACTTACCAGGCTCCACTGCTTCATCTGACACTTTGACTGCAGCCAATGCCTTGGCTATGGCATCTGAAACGCTCAGGCGGTATTCTGGAACAGCAGTGTAGTCATCTGGATCAGGTTCACTGTCAGAGTGTCGACGATGTGACGCAGCTTGAGGTGTTGATGTGCCTCCTGGTTTTTGGCCCCAAGCGTTCCCAGTCACGGGGAACGTTGGGCTGCGTTTCACAGTCGACTTCTTTGAAACAATCTGCGGACAGCAACACAATTCCATACACCACGTTAAAAGATTATAAATTGCATGACATCCGCTTGTAACTGTGTATTAGCATTAGTATTCTTACTTGCGCAAAGGACATTGAGGAAGGAGATGTTGACAGCTTCGTCAAGTCGTTACTATCAGCACTGGATTCATTTGTGGGGACGGGAATCTCCAAAGCCGCTTCTGCAATAGGTGACAAAGGAACGTCATCCATGAATCCACCACAAGCTGGGAAATCCAAAGTTGAAGCAATTTCGATCTGAATAAATAACGAAAACATTAGCTGATACGACTTGAAGAGTCATCCAGACTGGACTCTGGTGGAACTAGACATGGACAGTCCAGTTTCACCAATGAGAAACATATCATTTGGATGAATGAGGAATAGACGAATAGGCACGTACCTTCGGACAAGTGAGCACACATTTCTTTCGCTCTTCAGCTTCAATTCTGCGGTCGCGTCGATGTTCATCTCGAAGGCGTTTAACGCGCCATTGTCTGCGAGCCTCCAGTTGTGCAGAAAAGTCGTTGAAGATTTCAGGTGGGACTACCGGCTTCAATTCCACTTCCAGCAATTGGATGACAGTGGCTGTTGGCAAGTGACGCAAGGATCGGAGCCGACTCTTGGAACTATCCGTGATCGTGACGCACTCCTTTTCAAGGACTCTCAATTCAATAATTTGGGGCCATTTGGTTGGTTCTGGGCCAAAACATTTCCAGAGCATAGCCATGTTCAGAGGATGCAAAAACATATTCTGACCGTCAGCAGCTGCCAAAAAAGCCAAAATAAAACACTTTTGTACCAATTGAAACAAGACAGACATTTCATAATTAAATTCTGAATGCAAATGTTTCAAACATGCTCTACTTTCAAAGGAATTTGAAAAAGATTTTCACTCCGTTAAAAGTCTATACAATGAGGAATTTTAATTTTCCAAATACGTATTTCACATGAGTCATGAAAACGACATCATATGTACTCAAACGTCTTGGGTTGGGAAATGAAAAATAAGCACATGAAGAAAGTAGTTGATTAATTGATTACCTTGATAAAAGTAGAAATGACCGTCGCGTTCTGATGGCCTGAACCCGACAGATTCGTCGTCACTTCCACTGCCGCTGCCAAAAGGACTGTCGCTGCTTTCACTGCTGCTTCTCTGCTTGGCGATACCAGGAGGAGACTCTTGGGCCGAACGATCAGGAACGGAAACCACGTCAGCAGAATCGTCCACGACAATGTCGAAGACGACAGCTTCGATGGAATCATGTCCAACCGAACGCCCTCGGAGAGCCGAGAGCACGTCAGAGTCTTCTTTGGGACTGGCGTCTTTGACTGCACTAGCGTTCAATTTATACCGTTCCTTGAGCTCGGTCAATGCCTGGTCCACGAAACATATTTCCGGACACGTCACGTCAGCTTCGTACTTTTCCATTAGTTCTTTGAACTCTCGATCAAGGATGGATTGCTTGACCTGGAGACAAAGCAAAGCAAACGAACTCGTTAAAGTCGTTGACACGCTTAAACTATGAACTTTAATGGACTTCCTGGATCATTGTATCATATAGATTACATTACAAGAATTACAACCAATAAACCGTTTATAAGGGTATTGGGCTATTGGTTACTGGGCGTCGGGCATGTATCTTTCATGCACTACTTTCAAGGGGATTTTAAAGTCACTCCCTTGATTGGAAGTCTATAAATAATAATAAGTATAATAAATAAGGAAGTATAATAAACCCTACTTTATAACTTGCATCGAACCAGGAAATGAACTTTTCGTTTAATTACTCGAAGTTTACAATAATATTCATGTTCCAAATCACGTATTTGTGTATGTACAGAACGATTTGGAATTGAAAATGGAAATAGTAGTCGGGGATGCTAAAATCTAGAAACGGTAAAAGAGATAATGTATCTTCCTCACCTCGTCAGCTGGTAAAACAAGCAGTTTAGAAAATGAGTTTTCCCAGTCGAATCCCGCTCCAGAGACGCACATGAGTGGTTTCGCGACACAGGAATCCTTTGGGCAAACCATGAGTTGCAACTCGATCTCTTCTCCCACATTAATATCAAAGCAATATTTTGCAACAACACTGAAATGAATAAGCAATATCATTAAATCATTAAGTTAGGGACTTTAAATTAGCTCAAGCTAGGCTCAATACGCTTCAGGCTTAGTCAGTGTATCCGTATTTGTGTACCTTTTCAAATCCTGTTTATGAACCAAATCGAAACAAATGGGGCATTTCCTAAATTTCTCGTCCGAGAGAGCCAAATAATGGAGAAGGCATGGCCAACAGAAAATGTGACCACAGCGGGTCATTTTTGCAGCAACTGGTGGCTCCAGACATATGGGACAATTTGGACAGTCTCCTAATGTTCGGATGACCTAGAGAATATAGGAGCAAATTCTCCAAATCAATTGAATCGAAATGATTTCTAATTTTTAATTGTCATTCAACTAATAGTTGCTAAACTTACAATTTGTTCTACCAAGGTCCAATCCACCATAATGTCTGGATCAGCTTCGTGTACAGAATAGTTCCCTGTGTCTGTCACCATGAACTGGCAACTGAAAAAGTAATTTAAGCTTTGAGCATGATATGACAACGTGAGGATTAAAATGATGAGCATGGAGGTTAAAATTACTTGGATTGAAGGAATTGCTCCTTGTTGAATTTGGGCCGATTGACTTGCGGGACAGCAGAGTGATGACGATTGCGCCAAGTGCCTCCGGCGTGCGAATTGTAGGATCGCCATGGAACTGCGACGGAAGCCCGACTGGACTCGCGGGGCGTAAAATGAAAGTTGAGGAGATGGTTTAAGTTTTGTTTTTTACTACCGGGCGTTTGTACTGAGCCTAATTCTGGCTCGTCCTTTACTGCTACCGATTTGGAATTTTGATTTCGAGGGCGGGGTTTCTTCTCGCTACTTTGGTTTTTGGGTGGAATCCGATTTCGACCAGGGCCGTCATGTCGTACGAATGATGCATTTGCGTTGCTGGATGATGTTGGCGAAACTCTCCGCTGACGGCTTCTCGAATGGAGTTTGCCAACTTGGTTATTACTATTAGATTTAGATGATGGTCCTCCTCCATCTGTAACAATAACAAAACAGCAAAATTCTCATGTCAAGATCATATTAATCAATCAATCCATCCGTCAATCAATCATCAGCGCATACGAATCTTGCAAAGCTCTACTTTAGATTTTACGGGTGAGGTGAATTCCTTAGGTCATGCCCTCAAAGTCGCGCCATTACTCTACTACCATCATTACCATGACCAATGACCACAAGTTTATGATGACAATGACTGACTCTTATAATGGGGTCATCTAGTACTATAGTAAGCCCTACTTTAGAGCTTGCATCGAACCAGGAAATGAACTTACTTTACTTAGGTACTCGATGAACCATAATTCGCTCAAACAAAAGTTGATTCAAGTCACCAATAAGGAAATGAACTCACAAATTTGAATGGATTATCAAACGAAATGAAACAATCTCACAATAGTCACAATGAATGAAAAGAAGTGAATGAGGTTCCTAAGGTTCAAGAAGAATTGGAAAGAAAGTTTGTAAGGTAAAAATGAATGGGTAATGCAATGAGAGTTAGAAGAGTCCCTAACTTGATCACCGCCACCGGAACGGTAACGTTGAGCTAACGTACATACACAACCGCAGTCAAAAGGTAAGAAAATAAGCTAAATATACTTGATTGAGTTGACACTTGACATTATTAACCAAAATAACGAAACTTTCATTATGTGACCTAAGCTTACCCTGACCTTAAACATTGACAGATCACCTTTTCCTGACTTGACTGCAGTATTTTACAAATCTTAGGGTGAGACATATTTAAAGGACAATTATAATATTAGTAAGTGTAAGTGGAGATAAAAAGTGAAAGTGACCTTGCTTGTTCCTGGACAAGTCAGTGGACGAATTGTTCTTGAGTGAGGAGGAGTTGAGTTGACAAGTCTTCTTCTCCATGATGTTGGAGGGGGACTCGTTGTTCATGAAGGGGGGAAGTGAAGGGGGCAGAGCAGAAATGCCCGTGGCGAACGGGAGACCAAGATTCGATTGAAAGCTTCATATTTCCTCTTCAGAAAAAAGCCATGATTCCAAAAATGACAATAAACAACTTCAAATGTGAGGTTGTCAGACTTGGTGAAGGTTAGGAATGAGAAAACGGAGAAGGAAAGAGATTTGAAGTTTGCTTCCGACTTGACGTCGAAAACAGACTTTCTTTTCGAATGACGATGACGACGGACGACACTCACGACGACGTCCTAGCGGATGTCAACCACGACCCACGAAGAGCAAAGGTCAAGACCTTTTCAAACCCAAAAACACGTCACACCAACCAACCCACTTTTGTCCTCACTGCTTTTCCAAACCACACAAAATCCTCTGCTCGCTGTGCTGTGCTTCCAACAACGTCCGACCTCGCTCAGCCCAAAAACCCTAGTAAATTTCCTCAGCCCCATTCACGCACTCCGTCGCCAAACACTTGGTCACCTGGACAACCACACACTCCTGGTCCTGAAGTCCTCACCAACTCCCACACAACTTATCTCATCTCATTTCAAACATATTTCAAATCATTCTTGACATGGCCTGGCACGGGTCACATTCTCATGTGAACAGTCCCATCCCAGCTGAAAGAGGCAATGCATTTCAGCTTTTATGCATTGGAGCATGTGAGTGCATGTGGATGTGGATGTGGACTTGTGGACCCAGCAACATTCCTGTTCCTAGTAGTTCCATGTGCCCTTTCCAGCTGGCGCTCCCACCGCCATCAACAAAGCAAAGTCAGCACGAATTCTTTTGTGGACTGTCACCACAACAGCTCACGTCTCACTCTCACTAGTCTCACTTCTCACAAGTCGTCACGAGCACAACACAACAGTAAAACAGTCACAAGTCAAAAATCTCACATCTCAAATTTTATGTCACATCACCTCACTCACATCTCAGTCAATTCTCACATCTTCCCATATTCTTCTCTCCTCGCATCACATTTACATTTCGTGTCCACGCTCCTCCGCTCCTTCGCCCACCAAGGCAAAGTACGCTTTAAGAAACGACTAATTACTCTTATTTACTCAGGTAATTAATTAAAATATAAAGTGACTTTAGCAACTTTGACATTTGACCCATACAAATAACGGCTTGACATGACGAATTGAGAGGGTTTGGAAGTACTACCACAAGTACTAGGAAAAGGACATTTTTTCAAAAAGGCTTTTTGTACGTGTGTAAATTGTAGTTGACGTTGACAGTCGACGGTTGAGTTGACAAAAAAAGATGACGGAAGGACCGATGATTGTGAAGAAGAAAAAGCGGTCGTACGTGTCTGGGCAACAATACCGATGCAACGTCAATGACTGTTGGTACACGTCATCGAGAAAATCCCATATTAGAAAACACAGGAGAAGTCACCATGCCCCAGTTCGTCGGGTCATCAACTTTCCGCCTCCTCCAGTCGGTTTGCCGCATTACTACTGTAATTATTGTCCAAGAGTACACATTGGGATCCACGCTCATCAAAACCACTTGGATACCGTCCACCCACTTTGGAGATATTCTACTGAATTCGACACCGAAGAGGACCACTCTTATTGTGCTGATTTTGATCTTGTCTGACTTTACCCGAAGTTATGTACTGTGTCATTTCATAATAAACTTGCGAATCACGCATCTAATTGTTCAGTTTGTAAACGTTACTTTATTTCACTTTTACATTCATAATTATAATGGAGATTTGACAGTGGAGGAAAGCAAAAGATGAAGTAGGACTAAAATTGAACATTTACATTATAATAATGTGGAGAAGAAAAGAATAAAGGCGCTCCATCCAATCATCCAATCCTCTCCCATCCATTTCCCAGAACGAACATAAGGTCAGGTGCATGTACAATCGTTTTTGGAAGAATCTTAATTGTAACAGGATTCATTTAATTAGCCGATTCATCGCTTGAGGAAGCATTACATAATTAGTAATTAGATAACATGGTGAAGTCGTATAATATGACATCATGATATGTTGACATTGACATGTAGTAGGAAACTGCTTTGGACGCGGCTCGGACTCGACATAATAAATTTCTAGGTTGGCGCAAGACTGCTCCAAAGTCGTAATGAAATAAAAGGAAATCCCTCACTCAGTGATTTTAATTATTACTATTTTATTGTAAATCTTAATCTACTACGAAGTCTAGTCAAATACTCAGCAGAGCCATAGCATATATAATTATAATTATTAGACTATAAGTAATAGATCAATCATTAATCATAATAAACGGAAATACGCACCAAACAATCACTCAGTCAATCGCAAGCGTAATCCTATGCAGCTATAATATATATTCCCAGGTACAGCAAGCAAGCACTAAAATGAGGACTAAAATTCGAATCTTATATAACTAACTAAGTAACTAAGAATGAGAACTAATTATAATTATTATATAATAATAATAAATTGAACAATTAATTATTTGGTTAGCTTTGTTTGGGAAAAAGGGGGACGTAGAAGTATGCAGTTAATGAAGTTCAAATTCCCTCTTATAAACGTTCAGCTAATTAGGGGTGACTCAGGTCATTATTGTGGATGCTGACCTTCATAGCCGAATGACCTAGCCAAAGAGGGAAACCGGGACAACCACTGGAGTCTGGGCGGAAGAACCCTTTGGTCCTGATGGGATGCGAGCCCAAATACATTCTGTTGTTGTTGTTGTTGTGCAAGTTGAGCGTGGGACGGGGATTTGTGGAAGGCAGAGGCGACAGTGAACCTGAGCATGACACATCCTGAAGGGTTGACATCAACTGTAATCTTGTCATCCGGAGACAGCACTCCGTAGTCCTTGTTGGTGAACAAATCTTCCACACGGTAGCCCGCCTCATGAGTCAAACCGAGCTCACGGTTGATCACCGAAACTTCGGAAGGTGTTCCATCAGTACGACGATTGAGGAATACAATACCGTAGGAAAAGTCGGATCGAACCACAGGAGTAATTGGACGTGCCCAAATTTCAATCCCACGATCCTACAATTCATTGAATTCATTCATCAATTCAATCCATCCATCATGTCCGATGTTCAACATGTCCAACCATACTAAACAGGATCAATATAATCAGGATCATATCAGCATGGGAAACAAGATTCTTACTTTGTAAATTCGACGTCCTTGAATTCCGAGAATGTCTTGGTTCACCGCAATAATTTTACGGTTTTGCAAAATGGCTTTGTAGTCCGGTTTGATTGTTCGCAAATCCACTGACATAAGAAGCGGTGAAGCCCAAATGGCCCACAAGGCCATTTGCGATTTACTTTGTTCGTAGCTCAAGCCAAAGTTCCCAACGATTAACTGCAATCAAACGAGTCATTCAATTACTCACCAATGCAATGACTGTCAATTCTGTCAACACCTCAGCAATTAAACATTAAACTCCACCACATCCACATGGCATTACCATATCGGGGTCATTCCAGTGACCTGGTCCAGCGTGAGGCACAACGGCATCCTGGTTGTCCCCGTAGTAGTCAATAATAGTCTGAATACTCTGCCAAGAATCTTGGATGTCGTCAAAGTTTCTCCACAAATTGCAAGCTCCCTTGATGGCAGTGTAATTAGGCTACAACAAAAAATAAACGCAGTTAAAATAACGTAACTTGTAAGTTAAATAACGTTATAACTTGTCGTTTCCTCTCTGCCTTG
The DNA here is from genome assembly GCA_019776145.1 of Harlomillsia oculata. NCBI lineage: Eukaryota > Metazoa > Arthropoda > Collembola > Entomobryomorpha > Oncopoduridae > Harlomillsia > Harlomillsia oculata. The sequence continues at coordinate 13,521 of JABASF010000949.1, forward strand.
GCTTGTGCTCCGGTTTGCTCATCATAAAGTATGCAGTCTACGGCTTTTTACACCTTACAAAATAATTGGACTTTTAGGCACAAAATTGAAAGCTCGCCCAGATTTTGAAAACGATTGTTACGTTACGAATACGAATAAAACATGCATACAAGTCATGTCATCGTGTAAACAATCCTCAAAGTTGCGCAATCCATCTTAAGACGCACTATTTTTAAAGGAGCCGAGTCAGCCGAGTCGCGTCCAAGCGAAACGAAAGCTACTTTAACTGTTTTGAGCTTAGGAAAGCAGTTTATTTGACTATAAAAGCAAGTAGTAAAATGCAGCTGAGTGCGCGTCACCTCCACACGCACAACCAACTTTAACTACGTACAACAACAGGACACAATCAGACAACAGATGCCAAGTCAAGAAGAACGCGTGCATCAGCCCTTCATGCAATGCATACAATACGGCACACGGCTCGGCTGCGGCTTACTACTACCTACTTCTACATACGTAACTTATTTGCACAAAGTGCTCAAAGTGCCAAATATATATAACATGTTGGCATTACACAATCACACACAATTTGGCAATAGTAGGGAATTACCTCGATTCCGCTGTAGATTTGGTAGACGGGCCATGAGCAAGAATAAACCATTGCTTTCCCCGTTTGATTTAAGTAATATCCGAATTCCGGGTAGCCTGTTCATAAAACAAATGAGTCAAATGATGATAAGGAAACTTGGACAATTACAGTGATGAGCCATGGCGATGGCATGTGCCATTCTAAAAGTAGGGAGTTGCAACGGAGCATGGGAATGAGTCGTTAAATGTCAATTAGCTTTGAGGACACAAGGACTCATTAACTCATTGGAAGGAGGAGGGAGAACAGCAAAGGAGCAGGACACTGAAAACTGCGTCTTTGCAATCAGCTTGCATGTGTCGGTGTCGGATGAGGAAAACAAACCAAGACAAGACAGAGCGGACAACTACCAACACATCAACTCAGAACTCATGCATGTGAACAAAGTGGATGTCTACACAAGGAAGGCGAAGGTGAAGCAATTTGGTTGATTTCGTTACAAATTTGTGGCTCAAATGGTCTGATAACGCTACTAGGATTCAAGGTTTCCTCACCGCGGTCCATGTCCACAGGATGGGAATAACAACCGTCCAATTTGACATAATCCACGTCCCAATTGGCAAAAGTGTTGGCGTCCGTTTCCAAGTGTCCCAAAATCCCGGGATAGCCAGCACATGTGTAGTTCCCGTAATCTTCATAGATCCCGAATTTGAGTCCTTTGGAGTGAATGTAGTTGCCGAGAGCCTTCATTCCGCTCGGGAACCGCTCCAGGTCAGCCTGGAGTCGTCCATGAGAATCTCGCTGCTTGGCTAGCCAACAATCATCCACGTTGATGTATTCATAGCCGACAGCAGCGTAGCCTTCACTGACTAGAAGATCCGCCATTTGCATGAACAAACGCTCGCTGTACACAAACACAAAAAACAACAAAGCCCTTTTCAATCTCATGTCGCAAATGCAAATCCCCTTTCAGAATCTACAGAATCTACACACTCAACTATTAAACATTCAAAAAAACATCTCTTGAAACATTATCATACTTTTCAGTCAGACTTGAAGCACGTCCACAAAAAAACCCATTCAATCCTCCTTTCAAGTCAATTAGGGCGCATTAACCCTTTCGTTCTTTTACTTTTTGTCTTACTTATTGGGAGGTTCTTGTGAGTTTGTCACTGAAAACAGCGCGAGTGACTGACGAGATGCTTCAGTGAGATGGGAACGATGTGAAATGCTTGAGGACAAATTACGAAATGAGTTTAATTGTCCACTGTCAACTGTCGACGTGCTTGCTCCTACCTTGTCTTTTTTTGTCTTTCACTCACTGTCATTTACTGCACTATTCGTCTACGTCTGTTGTGCCCCAGCGAAACATTCCTAACATTTTTGCTACTTTTGCTAACATTAAAACACACAGTTCATTTGATTTCATTTGAAATGGACTGAGTGAGTGAGCAAATCATTCCTTGCATAGTTGGGAAACGCGTGAAATAATTTCAATTCTGAGCTGACCTTTACTTCACGAAAAATGCATGATCAGAGCTACTTGTTTCAGAAAATTTCCAACTGTCTTTCTGTTATTGCACTGAGCCTACAATCATGAAATGAGTCCATGAATAATGAAAATTGGGAACAGAAAAGACAGTCGCCCTGACGCGACGGGGCAATGTGCAAAACAAGATTACACTGATTATTATATGATTAGTAATTGTAATGAAACTACTTTGCGATTACATTTGTATGCTAACAGTGTAAATGTATTTTTGTCTGTCTCCACTCCAATCACTCCAATGTATAGAAGTCATGGACAAAGGAAGCGAGTGGCAACGATGCGATTAGCAAATGGGCCATCGGCCACCATCATCGTCACTTGGTGAGTGGGAACTCGTGGGATATGATGAAACATCACTTATATTACAGAGGTTGAACTAGAGCAGAGAATAATTGTGCTGGAAAATGTGGTTGTTACCTGATACAATTGTCCGGGTCGTTGACACAGTCTGTGTTACATCGGAACCTCTCCCAGGCGAGCCATCCCATCGGCGGGGTTCGAACGAGACCATTCTCCAGAGAGGAAGTCAACAATGGACCCACAACACCCAGGAGGAAGATCCCATGGAACATGCGCAAAAGCGTTCTTCCTCTCATACTGGACGATGAATAATTATCTGATGATGACAACAAAAGTCGACACGTTTGTGTTTGATCCTTGTAGATTAAATGGTACAAAACTGCTATGGTCTACTATTTATTGTCTACAATGATGAATTAGACGGGGACTGCGGCACCAACACTACAAGTTAGTCTTCGTCACACGACGACTTGATAGTATAACGGAGTAGAAATCTCAAACGTCAAGTTAAAGACAAGTCTTTAAATGACTTTCCCTGAAGAAGATTGGGTTGGGTGATAATTCCAATGAACACAACTCACATTGGTGAAAATGCTATGACAAGGTCATATTGAACAGGGTCGCAGATAACGGTTTTAAGGTTACACATACACACGTTCCCTGGAGGAAACTACAATTATACTAGCATGTACGTATATTCTTCCTGTTGTGACGGGACAAAGGCGTCGTAAGGAAAAGCAAAAGTAGAAAGATGCACGTGCAGGATAAGTTGTAAAAAAGGAAGAAAAGTGAAGATAAGAAATAAAAATGAAGCAATTAGCAAAAACGATGATAGAAAAAGTAATAAAAAGGGCCCGGTCGGAGGAACGCAGACAACAGGAGGAATGAAAAAGATGAGAGGACGGGAGCGAGGCGTGAGAGTGAGTGAGTCAAGTTGTGAAGTGATGAAGAGCAGATAGTCAAGTGAACTGAATTAAGATTGAAAAGTGAGTGTGTCTCACTCAGTCAGTCCGTGAGTGAGTCTGTGTAAGTGGAAGAGATCATCTGGCCTCAAAGTTGGTGAAGCACATGAACACACGCTTAACTTAAATGATAAGATAAAGACAATAATACATATAAGACCAATAGATAGAAGACTATACCTACATAGTCCGAGCTCAACTTGAAACTCACTTTTCTTATCCTCCTATTTATACCATGGCATCACGCACTTACAAGACTTACAACCAAGTAACACCAATAATAATAACTTAATGAATTAAAGTGTCTGTCTGTCTTAAGTCCCATTCAGAATGGACCACGGCACGGCACGGCCGTGTTCTATGCTTGTACGTGTGCACGCACTCTCATGTCAGTCCCACCATCTCAATCGCACCTCTTAAGAAGTCTTCGAGATTCTGCTTGTTAATAAAGGTTACTTAGTTAGTAGCGGAGGACTTTGCAATAAAGTGCAATCCGATGGAATGCAGAGAGGAACAACAACGGGACCTTTGAGTGTAGGACAATGGATAAGCATTGCTTTGTGCTTTTTGTGTAGCTTGTTAATAAAGGTTACTTAGTTAGTAGAGGAGGACTTTGCAATAAAGTGCAATCCGATGGAATGCAGAGAGGAACAACAACGGGACCTTTGAGTGTAGGACAATGGATAAGCATTGCTTTGTGCTTTTTGTGTCTTGTCAGAAAGTGAGAAGAAATGCGATGAGGTGATCTGACTGCTCATGAGATGCGTTGGTTTGCATTTGCAGGTGGAGTTTGTAGGAAATTCCTCATCCTCATTCCTTTTTCCTATTCCTAATCCTGAAAGAGATTATAAATCCAAGTGCGCATACATAGCACTCACTCATCTATCTTATGTTAGTTATAGCTACACATACACTATATTAGTATATAGCATCATAAAGAGTTTATATCTGACACACTCAGAGCATACGCAAATACGCACACGAATAAGAATGGATTATATTAGAGTGACATGTTCGAGAAAGCTTGTGTGGAGTGGAGTGGATTATCTCTCTCAAAAAGTTAGATTACCGAGATCAAGTGAGAGAGCGAGGGATTGTATAGTTTGATTGTATTGAAACAATGTAAAGTTAGATCAACAAACAACAGCAACAAAGAACAGGGAATAGTAGCGAACGGCAGGGCAAACATTCGCAATAATAGCGCTGATTTTTTTTGAATCCCATTTAGAAAGCTTTAAGAATGAATTGCGTTCGTAAAAGTGAGAAGCCTCATTTACTACTCTTCCATTTTATAAGATGAGTCTTTTGACTCTTTTGGGATCTTTTGCAATTCTGAGTCAGACGTCATTGCATTCCCATTCTTCATCATTTCCTTGCGAATTCTTCTCTCTCTCTCCCTTTCTTTCTTTCTTTCTCTCCATGCATTGCCCATTGCATTGCATTCACAAAAACTGGGCGTGACTGCGTGACATACAGTCAAATGAATGTCACGGCATGGTGTCCCATTGTGTATTCCTTTTTACTCGGAATCAATTTCCATTCAAACTTTTGACCTTTTCCCTACGAATAATCACTATTGCAAAATTGAAATCCATAATAGTGGCCCTTCACTATGCCAAAGGGAAAGATGGGAATTTGTCAACTTACCAGGGCATGCACACGGCGGCACAAACACAAAAAAATATTACGAGCGGAAGAAAAACGAATAAATTATTAGAAATGTGAACAAAACTAAAGTAGAGGATGAATAATGATGACAACGACACTCGGATGGAGTCGATTAGCGGGAATGTCGTAACAGACTATAGTTAATGTCCGTCCGTCACACTTGTGAGTTGTCACTAGTCTGTTGACTGTCTCAAGCTGCGCAACAGGTGGAAGAGAGCGAAATATTATACGATAATAATTAAACAGATGACTTGCCTTTTGTATGGTAAATAAATAATAGATTATTTTTTGAGAGTGCATCACCCGCCGTTGTTCCGTCGTCAAAAGTGGACTCTGGACTCTTGATAACGTCAAATAAATGGGTGGAAATGAAAACAAACAGCACTTGTACTTGCTAGCTTTGCGTGTAACTACTCATTTATCACTAATCACTAATCACGTTGAAATGAAACCACAACACAGAAATGGCTCAAATAATGTTTCCTGTGTTCATATTCAGACGTTGTGTGGTTCGGTTTGGTTATCAAAATTCATTTCAGGTCCAAAAATGTTTTGGGTCAATGTTGGCCCGATGAACGTGTCAAGTTCAGTGTCCATTAATTAGACTAAAAATAACAAGGAGACCATCTGGGCCTGTGGAATTTAAGAATTTAGAAAAGCAATTGGAGTAGTCTTTAAAAAGGATGATGCGCCCAAAACGAAACGTAGAGGATTGACGTTGGGTGAGAAATGAATTTGGAGGAAATGCAGAAACAAGTCGACCGCACGCACGTGCTTGGACTATTAACCCATTCTCATGCTTTTGTGCCTATACACAACACCTTGTCATACGCCTCACGAAATTGATCGTCCATTCATTATCGTCACAGTCACACGAATGACCAGGCCACCGTGGCCAATAACAATCAACGGAAAAGTATAAATAGTACATAATACAGTAATATACTGCAAACCAATTGCCAATGCCAATGCAATGTGAGAAAAAGTTAAAAAGGATTGATGAATGTTGGTTATTTACGCATGAAGGCATCAAAAGTTGTGTTATTGACTTTCTTCTGAGGAAACAAGCTGTAACGGCTGTAAACTGAATAAAGAAGGGATGAAGGGAAGGCAGAAGGCAAGGGATGGCAATGTTAGACATGTGATGGACGTCAAAAAAAATTTGCATATTTAAACCAGGAGCAGGTGTGTGTGCAAAAAACATAATCTAGGGCATAGACTTGATCTGCATAGACCCAAAAAGCCAAAAATGCATTGAGGAAACCGTTTTCTAACGCCTCTGTGTTGTGTGAGTCTCTCATAGTCTATGTAAATAAGGGGCATCCCTGTCCTTATAGTCCCTTCTTCCCTCTTTTCCGCTCATTTAATTGACACTCCAAATTGAATTCCCACTGCTATAAAACACAAATGATAATGATAACCCGACTGTGAGGACTTTGAGCATGTCAAATGCTTTCACTGTTTAATGTCAAAAACTGATTCCGTCACGTCGGTCGTTTACTAGTCAAATCTTCAATCAAGTGAAACGAAAAGAAAAGCAAAGCAAAAGGAATTGAACTCATTTTGATTAGGAAAAGGAAATTCTCAAGGATAATAATTAATGTCAAGTCCAATGTCCAATGTTGAATGTCCCAGCCAGCACAAGTGGCGTGTAGCGTTCATGCATATATGTATGGTAATGGTTCATGTCAACAATGAAACGTGACACATTTCAAACGTCGTCGGAAACTTTGTTGTCTTCTCCATTACATTTGCAGTTGCATTTGCATTTGCTCTCTACTCCTACTGACTACTGAGAATTTAATCGTCTGCTTTGGGACTTTCCCTACTTGTTGTCGCACCAAAATTTGATATTAACACTAATGATTCTGATTCGTGTAATGGGGGTTTCATCCATTAGAAATGTCGGATGTCGTTTTCAACACAAAGCTCTTATAGAATAAATAACAAAAATGTTAAGATGGAAACTTACGAATAAGGACTATAAGGTTTATAAAACCACACGTGTCCAGGAAACTGAGAGGTCAAGGGTCACCACGTCCAATTACGATTCATTCCTTTACGTGTTACAAAATAGTTAATGTTTCTTTCCACACACACTCAACTCAATCTCAATAGGATTTTACAAATTCCACGCTAACACACAAATCTAGACAAACAACCACAAGTTTTTAACTGACAACACTTTCTGGACGCTTACGACTAATTTTTGAAATGAAATTAGGAAATGGGACTATTCATTCAAATGAAACTGTACAATAATGGTATAATTAATTAGNTTTCCAGCTGAGCTGCTCCGATCGGACAAAAATTGCAATGATTTACCTCGCCGGCCTCCGTCTCCTGCAACTGTCGCACGGAATAGCACAAAACTCGGGCTTGACGCGAGTTCACCTTCAAGAGGAGAGGGGCAACTTGCAACTGTTAATGCCTTCTGCCTTCCCAAAATTTCCAGAAATCGGCCCGAAATCCAGAAATATATTTGAATAAGTGTGGAGGGTCAAGAGAAACGCGAAGAGGATTAGTGAACAAAACTGAGCTTTTGAATTGAAATGCGAATTTCGGAAATGGAAATAAGGGAAGAAGGGATGGAAATGGAAGGACGTGGACGTGGTCAAGGAATGAATGAATGCTTGGCTTTGCTCTACGATTCGAGCCAAACGCAACAACTTGAGTCGAGTCAAAGTACTGAAAGTACCCAAAAAACGAACATGAGCTCTTCTCACTGAGTCCCTCAGTGAGTGAGTCTTGTTGTAAAAACGGCAAGGGAGAGTGCAGAGTGCGACTGACTGTGCGAAGGAGAGAGGAAAGGGGCAATTCGCAAGAGTACCTTTGCTTTTTTGACTACTTTGTACTTGTGCATTTTTGCAAAGTGAAGGTGATTCGTCGTCCCTTCTTCGTGTTCCTCCCGTCTATTCGCTCATGAGAAAAATGACAACCATGAAAGGCAAAATGTGTTGAGAATGATATGAATTTCGTACAAAAAAGTGAATATAATCATAATCTGTTTCTCAAGAACATACAAGTATGTACAATGTTGTACATTGTACTACAGAGGCGTAAGAGACGAGGAACAAAGGTAAAAAAGTGTCAAGAAGAAAAGGAGAGAATGAAAAGCTGGTTGCACCGGTTTTGGCACTGTGTCATGAGGCCATCCTTGGAAAACCGGGCTGATCTTCTGAGTCCAAAGAGGCCTACAGCCCTACTCCTTCACATTCGTGCTTTCATCATTTCATTCCACCTTCTTCTTCGTCTTCTTCTTCTTTTCTTCTTCTTCTTCCACCTTTTCATCTCTTCCATTATCATTATCATTATTATTAATATTTATTGATTATTATTTATTAGTGCTTTTGCTAATCAAGTATTTTCTCATGCACCTCCGCCGCATCCAATGCATTTTCCTTATTCTCTAGAATCTAGAGATGTATACTTGTAGACCAACTTGGTAAAATTCTCCAAGTGGAGGAAAGGTTTGAGGATTTGCGGATTCCAATTCCATTTAATGTCAACGAATCCTCAGGTAGCGACGATGTTGACGAATGAAAAGACAAAGAGTGAGACATTGAGTGTAAATAACACGGAAAGTGGTGGAATAGATGATGAAGGTGACGTCGTCGTCGACATGATTACGCATTGCGTTGTCTAACGCAATCTGTTAACACGATGAACCTGTCCAAGGAAGGGATGAGACGTTGTCCACATCCATAGGACGGGACAGTGGAAGTTGGAGGCAGCAGGGATTGCTAAAGGTGGTTATACTTAACTGACTGCACCTGACACCAACACCAATAACACGTCGTCGTCGTCGTCGTCGTCGTCGTCTTGCATCTTAAAATGCATGAAATCAAGTTGAAGAGCAAAAATGAATGATTCGGTGTTTTTATGATGCAACCGCATTCCCTACTTATGGATTTCAGGTCAACTGAAATCAATAGTGGACCACTAATCTCATCTTCTCATCCCCAACGTCAATTACCATTTTACTACTCACAACAGACAAGAACCAAGAACCATGCAAGAGCAACAACAACAAACTGCTTTTCGTTCTCATATATTCTCATCTCCTATTCTGATTGAGTGACTCTGGCTCTGGCTCTGACTCTGACTCGGACTCGTCTTCTTCGTCGTCGCTCTTGGCCGTCCTCCAAAAAATGGTCAATGTAGACCAGCATCAATGAAAATTTCATTTCTCTCCTTTTCCTAGTCCAAAAAACCTCTGCTCCTACGTCCTACGTCCTACAGGTATACACAGCTCCTTTCCCTATTAAACATACTAAAGACATAATCTTGAAACATATTAGTATAGTGATTACAAGTGATTATTAAGTGATTACAGTATGCAATTAAATGTTTACGTTTTTAAAGTTGCATTTTGTCTTTTTATTATCCAAATTATAATCAAATTAATTATCATCGTCGAACTTGATCATCACAGAGCCACAATTGTAGTAAGTAAGTACGCATACTTAATACTTATTATCAAATTCAAGCATAAAATCCTAAAACATCTCATATATTATGTACTTGCTTTCGTGCATGAGCGCAATGATTTGCAAAAGAGAAACAGAGGAAGGTCACTTGTTATATAGTATCAAGATAGATATTGTCTCAACTTTTTTAGTCGTCATAGTACAACAATGCCGCATGTAACGATGTAACTAGCAACAACAACAACAACAATCCATTCTCTTCTGGTCACGGATACAATTCCAATTTCCTAATTTCCTTTCTACTATAAAGTGTCATATAATATATAGTTAATACATCTTTGGTTCTTTGTCATTTTCGCTCAAAGTCAGTCCTATATTCAATGCTTCTGGTTACATCATATAATGATAATCATGGTAATAATTATCTAGATTAATATTGAATTACAGGCCATATAATATATGACCAACAACAGTCATGTGATACTGGATCGCATCTTACAATGTTTCAGGAGGAATCATCCTCTAACGACATAACGACATAATCATCGTCGCTATCGCTGTCGCTATGCTATGCTATGCTATTCTTTAAGATAAGTATATAATAAAAATCGTAAAACCACCTCCGGTCCGGATTATTCTTATTCGTCGTATTTTGGTAACATCAACAACAATCAATAACAAGAGTAACAGTGACACGAGGACAGGACCGCAATCTCACATGTGCATGTACGCATACATACGTACAAGTTGAGTCGTAGTCGTAGGGATTCGATTCATTGGATAAAAAAAAGGATGCAGGGAGGAATGAGGAAGCACGAGCCCTCCGAGTACAAAAAGACAAAAATCCTCAAATATTATACTATCTTGGCTGTCCCGGATCGGATCCTATTTAAGGCCTTTTGTGGTCAAAATCTAATCATCACAAAGGTCATGTCTGCAGTCTGCTCCTGCTTCCAATTCCATCCTGATTCCTGTCCTCCGTCAACAATTGACAATTACATAATGTACAAAAACAATCATCATCATTGCATCATCATATTACGTTTTTGTAGCAACGCAATGATTGGAATTTTCTAACACGCCATGTCACATGTCATGATTCATAATTTTGTGTTAGTAACCTCAGAACCTTATTATATATCTATAGTAATCGTAATCTAATCATATTAGTATAGGTGGTAGGATGTACATGTAGTATAGTAGGAGAGGAGAGGAGTAGACATGTAGACAGTGGACAGTAGAGTACATTCTACATTTTTACATGTCGTCCTTCCTTAATAGTTTTCACTTTTCACTTGTCAGCCTTACATGAGATTTTAGAGCTTCCTCAACATTGGAGCAGATCTTGTAGGAGACCCATATTTTGGTGCAATCAGAGAATTTGTCGTCTGGAGTTACGCAGTAGAGTTGAGATTTACAGAATGTTATGTTTAACATGTTATGTATGATAATTGACAATTGATAATTGATTTGACATTCATAGTTCATCATAATGTGTAGTGTCGGTGTGTAGGAGTATTAATTAATTACATGCATGAGAGGAGTGCACAGTGCACATGAAGGGCTTAAGTTGTTATTAGCCTTGAATCTTGCCACTAGCTGCTGGATCTTGATGTTTGGAGCGTCGTCGCAAGGAAGAGAACATGTCGTTGATGCGACTCCGATGCTTGTGAAGTTTCACAGGAGGAGGGAGAGGCATGACCACAGGAACAGCTCGTGGACCCACACCCGCCGCACCCGCACCCTGCATTTCGCCACTCTTACCAATGTCTTTTCTCCTCATCATCTTTGAGATCTTGGTCCAAAATCCCCTTTTCTCACCGGATCCTGAGAGAGAGCCATTGGAATAGGCGACCGCCGCACTGTTGATCGCTCGGAGGGAACCGTTGTTGCTGTCTCCGGTTGACATTGACACCGAATAGCTACCATTGGACTCGCACCTCATCCCGGACGGAACTTTAATCAAGTCTGGCTCTTCTTTCGGCTCTCTCGCCTTTGCTTTACATTCCTGTGCGTCATTAAAAATGGTCACAAAAACCTTTCTTTCCTCTCATTTGCCAATTTGCCATTGTATTCAAGTCGCCATGTCATATTTTCCTTCACCGAAATGCACGCCACTTGTCAAAACAGGTTACGTGAGTGGAATGCAATGAGCACTCACCACTCACTCCATACAACATCAAAAATGAAAGGAAATGGATTGCATTGCATGCACAAAAAGAAATTCTCAAGACGTGCAACTACAACTACGTTAGAAATGAATCATATCACACAATTCCTATCAGCAAATCCTAACAACTATAACTAAAAGTAAGTAAGTCCAATAATGCATTAATAATGAAACAAGGGGAAATCACTCCTCGAGTCACAAGGAAACAAAACCAAGAGTGACAACTGACAACCATGTGTACTGCAAAAATTGTGTCCAATCATGCATTGGCAAATTACACCCGCTCAGCACAGGACCTGCCAACTGTCAACTGCATGCGAGACTTGAGAAAACCAATTCGCAAAAAAAAAAAACAAATCGCACTTGTTGCAGAAAAAAGAAGCAGGAGAACAAATGAAAGAAAATGATAATAATTAAATCGAAATGAGGAACAAGACAAAAAGTGATAAATATATATTTCCACACAATGTACTCTAGTAAAGTATGATTTTTAATAATTTGAGTGTCCAAATGTAAAAACGAACCGGATGACATGCAAATAATAAATGCCCATCAAGTTAGTATTCCTTGACCATTAGTACAAGAGTCGTACAAAAATGGCTGCGGTCACAGCACCGGGTCAAAACAAACGACAACGACAATCGAAACAACAAAGGAAATAAATGGCAAATATTATAGTTACAAGATACATGGCTAGACAATTTTGATCAACATATGATATACATTATTATACTATATAATGAGAATGACTGACTATAATCAAATAACCAACGACTATACTACTCACTTACTCACACGTGTGCAAAACAAGGAAAAGTCAACTTGTACGTTAATCATGCACGACAGTTTGCAAGGCGAAAAAAGTCCTACGTAGTAATTTGCAGTCGCATTAAGTATTAATGCTAATGTCAAAAATTGACTTTCTCTCACCTTTCGCTAATCACTTGCATTTTTTGCAATGTTTGCTCAACACGCGATATCTAAGAAAATAAGAATACTCGGAATTCCTTGAACACCACAAACTACGTACATATCATATCAATCATTGATATATCACTGATATCATAGATAGCTGATATTAGTACACATCTTATCAAATTTTAACAGAGGTTTTTTAGAATACGATGCAGTATTTGAAAGTACATATTAATTTCGGTGAGGTCGTACAAGGTCAAAATGTTGAAACTTGAAAAAAGGAATGCTTCATTTTGTTTTTACTGAGAATGAATGTTAGTCCTTGCAAACAAAGTTCTCCGTTCCTAAACGGCCAAAAGCGTTAAAATGATTACAGAATGTTAATTAAAATATAATGTTGAATTAGTAATTAGTAATATTAGGAGAAAAGGCAGGCGTGGTATGACCCAATGAAGAGTTGATATGGGGAACTGGTATAAAAACATAGATTATAGACAGAGTAGATATAATAGTGATGTATGGACTTAAATGGGGAACGACAAGACCACGTGAAGGAAAAGATGACCGGAAATGACATGAAGATACTTTGACATTGTAGCGACAAGAAAATGAATGGAGAAGGGGAAAATTGCAAAATGTGGAATGAATGTGTATTGAAAGTAATCATAATGAAATCATCCTACCTCCGACATGACATTCGAAGACTCCGGGACCACAGAGGAAACTGGAACAGAGCGGGCACTAATTCTTCGCAACTCATCTATTTCTCTAGAATCTGTGGACTTGCCCAGATATCTCAACTTCCCCCCATTCCTTACAACAATTCAAAATTCAACGTCATTTCACAAATCATTCAAATCAAATCTAAAGTACTTTTCATTGGTCAAATGCTCAAATGCTCAAATGCTCAAACTCTCATTTCATTCAAATAATAATTAAATTAATCATAATTCATATGTAAAAGGGACAAATCTGCACATTCTTAGAGAGGGTAGGGAGAGTCAAAATAATCAAATGATGAAAAATGTCAGTTTCTTTCACAATGGAATAATACATAGTAGAATGATATGCTTACGGGAAAAATGCAATAAATCTCATTCCTATTGGGAATATCAAATCAAATTGAAAGTACTGCCACATTACTTTAAGGATCAACTCGCCAATCATAATTTAAAAGTGCTTGTTAAGTTAATATTAAAAGATTAATGCTCTACATTCTAAATGTGAAAGCGAACGTAAAATTAAAACATGACAAGAAAGCCAAAATAAAATGGTAAAACGTGATTAATCAATTAATAAATTGTGTAATAAATTAATAAAATGGGAAAGCCCAAATTCATGAATAAAGTGACTGTAATAAGAATGGAATTCGGAAGTAATGGAAATGAGATCAATTCTCATGCGGCATTCGAAGGCGTTTGTCTGTGGCTGTGAAACTCACACTGGCACATTTTCTGAGAGGATAAGCAAGACGATTCGTGACGAGTGCTGATGCTGAGTCTAACCTGTGATCATTCCGAATTCCAAACTTGACACGCCGATCCCGCGCAGAGATGTCTCCAGGCAAATCCATGGTGATGTCGTCTTCTCCAGTGGAAGAGTCCTTGCTGGACGACTCTCGAGTCAGTTGTTTGTCGCGCAAGCTGTTCATGCTCGACACGGACTTGGACCGAACAATGGGTAACATGTTTCCAGCTGGCAATGAAACTGTACAAATTCATCCAAATACATTCATTTTAAACCTTCAAATTCAAAATCCTTTCCCCAATTCAAATAGAGGCATCTATACAAGTACGTATTAATAGTCTAATTATATAAATATACATATATACCCATCAATCTTTAAATATAATATGTACAAACATGACGTATATTATTTACTTATAGTATATTATTATACGCTTTCTTTCGTACGTTAGCACAGCAGTAGCCATAAATTATAAAATATAGTAATTATTGACATTTGACAATTAATTAAAGTAATCCAGTTTAATAACGCTTAGGGCATCCAACTCGTAAAAAGCGTAATGCAATGCAATGATAGGAAAGTGCATTTTTCAGTTTTAGGCGACGTCACATGTCACACGACTCGACTCACACTGACACGACATGACATGCTCCCACATTTGATTGATTTCACATGCATCCAACATAGTAAAAAGCTCAAAAAGCTCGTTGGCTCCAAAAATAATCGTCGCGCTGACTTCCTTGAAATCATGAAAAGTACCAAAATATATATTACGGAAGAAAGGATTAATGAAAGTCAAAGATTAAAGATGGAAAATGATTCCTAATTTCAAAAAAAAAGAAAAGAAGTAATAATTATGAAGAAAGCACATTCCAACTACAAAATACTGTTAGCAGTATAACATACATAGTAAGTAGCTATATATACAATCCGAGTTTATATGTTACTATAAAGTATAGGGAAGATACGAGACGCGATAAATAATTGAAAATACTAGTGAAAGATAAGTTAAAAATTGAGAATGATGAATGATGAATGAATGTACTTTGAATGATTTACCT
>JABASF010000950.1:0-28605 GCA_019776145.1 Harlomillsia oculata
CCAAGTAGCAAGTACACTTTTACAGTTGACTATTCTTGATTTGTAAACTCCCTTACCCCTTCATCAAAGGACTAGCAACCCCCTGAATAATGCTGCTGCTTTTTGCAAGTGTGTATGATTATTTTATTTAATACTACATGTGGTACTTTAACGTTGGGACCTTTGGACTTGTATTTATGCACATGTGTAATGTGTAATGTGCCATTGCCATTGTACATTCCATTATTGTATAGTAGTATTTCGTGTTTCCTTTTTGCATACGCAGCAACAAGCACACACTGCAAGTAACTGACTTCCTTCGTTTATTATTCGTACTATACACAATTCGTATTGTACAATATTTCCTAATGTGCAAGCTAAGGTTAGCGTGACTGAAGACTGAAGACTGACGAATGAATGAGCTCTGTGACTGAAAAATGAATGAGAATGATGGGCAGGATGGCCACCTTATAGTCATGTTTGGACTATATAGTAGTAACTGTTTGGACATTCTTGTCGTCAACAGTCATCGTCGCCAGTTCCTTGCCAGTTGTCTTCCTGTATGGTTGTCTGTCTGGTTGTACAAATCACAGCCATCGGTGTTTGTGCAGTGCCTGCGCCTGTTTGTGTTCAAGATTTTAGCAAAAACGTAAAGGATGCATAATTCTCAATCCGGATTTCTGAAGGCATTATATTTTATATTATATACGAAAATATAAACAGCATTCCAAACTTTGTACTTTGTACTTTGTAATTTGTAATTAGACTTGCAATTTGAGCTTTCACCTAAGAATTGTTATTGTTTAATGTTGTGTCTGGAAAGTCAAAGTATCAGTCATGTACGTTGTAAGATAACAAATCCGATTGTACAGAATTTGCTTATCGGTCCGTTCATGCTCAATACTTGATTGATGCACGGCTGTTCACAGTATTTCATAGGAATACACATACGATTTGATACGATAAAGGATTTATGTCAAAGTCAAGTGTACTGAGAATTTTAAATCTTCCAGTCCAGAAGTTATCTGGTAATGTCTAAAGGTCTCTTTTCATGGAAGTTTCATCAACATCCAGGGTTCATATCTTCATATATGGACAAAGTGACACTGCGAAGTGAAACTGCGTGTAGTGGTCGTTCTACTTTGACATATGACCTCTGGGGTGATGTACAAATAGATAAAAGGTTTGACGTGAGGAATTGACGAAAGGAAACGTGCTTACACGTTATAATATAGTATTCATGCATTCTGTTCAAATGACAAGGTGGTATGCGACAAAGGAAACCTACGTGTATAATAGCTAATAGCATATATCATGTTGGTTTGAGGAACTTTTTGACCTATATATCATCATCAGATGATTATGAATACATTTCGCAATGTAATCAATTGTACAGAAAATATTCAGATGTTAGAGTCAACTAATTCAACATTAAAACGTTCAGCACAGTCGTTTAAGCACTATCTCAGTAGTACAGTTAGTGCTTCGTGTGAATATTGTAGGTTTGCCGCAAGCAGAGAGGTGAATGATTTTTTGCATGCGGCATGTGCATGAACACAATTTTCATACGTGTGTAGTCTTTTATAGTCAATTCTGATTATTGAAGGATCGTTGATGATTATGATGATGGGGACAAGTGCACTCGAATCGTAGTCGTGACTCTGACTCGTGACCATGTGCACTGCATTGAATGGTCTGTCTGTAGACTATATGAGATAAGACTTTTGTCATTGAAATTGTTTCAGATCTGAAAACATTACGTTTATTTTCAAACAAAGCTGCTCAACTTGATAAAAGTCCACTTGAAGAATCCTCGAGGATTGCACACATTGACGTTTTCCAAAACGATATGTGTCCAAAGTACAATTAATAAAAAGGAATCGTTACAGTATTTATTGCTCAATTTGAACCCGAAGTCTTCATTCTTCAACTGTTTGGCTGGTACGAGTAAGGAACCGAAGTCAAGATGTTCAAGAACATTTCTAGAGATTTACGGTATTTTTTTCTCACATTCCCTTTAAAAGTTTGGATTGTGTACATTTCTACACACATTTAATTACTTGGTTCTAATTTACAGTTTGGTAAACGGTCATGCGAAATGCTTCATTAAACTCAAATTGTTGGAAAAAAAGAACGAAACGGTTGGGAAAATTGTTGATGCTTATGCTCGAAAAAACCCAAATAAAATATGCTTTTATTATGAAGATGAGAAATGGACATTCGGAAGGGTAAGCTTAATGAACACTTCTCTGTGCGATATCAGAAATTAAACAATATTTTGCAAGCCTAATTGCCTTGCTGGTCTTTACTTTGAACAGGTGTCAGAATTGAGTAACCAAGTTGGAAATTATTTTATGAAAGAAGGTTTTAAGAAAAATGATGTCGTTGCTCTCTACATGGAAAACCGACCAGAGCATATTTGCACGTGGCTGGGGTTGAGTAAAGTAAGTTATCGAATAGGATTCTTTCAATATCAAAATAACATTCTAATCATTATAGTTGATTATTGGATTTTCACCCAGATCGGAGTAATTGGTGCTCTAGTTAATTACAATCTTCGTTCGACCCCACTGAAACGATGTTTTGATATCGCAAAGGCAAAAGCAGTCATTTGTGGCTACGAGCATGATTTGTCAACTGGTTAGTTGATATAAAGTTCAGTAATCATTTCCGCCTTACTATTTAACTATTTTTAAAATGTTTGCATATTGATTACAGCTTTAGCCGAAATTCATAAAGACATGCCAACGTTTCCCGTGTATGCGAGTGGGACCGGAGACAGAGGAATTCTTGAGACTGCAAAAGCCAAAGATTTAGATACGATTCTTCCACAAGTTGTTCCAACGTGCCCTAGTCCAACTGAACCTGTGAATTTCTTTGACGACCTGTGTTACATCTTTACTTCCGGAACTACCGGTTTCCCGAAAGCTGCCATTATAAAACAGTCCAGGTGGGAATTGAATTTACCAGCACATTCATTGCAATTGCTGAAACTTTAATCAATTAGTTCATGAATGATATTTGAATTCTATATCAGATTTATGTTGGGTGGCTACGTGTCCCATTTTGCGTCCGAGTTAACTGAAGATGATGTGATTTACATGACTCTTCCTATTTACCATGCTGCCGGGCTGAATTTGGCAGTAACACAATCTCTCATTTGGGGAACACCAATGATTATCAGGAAACAGTTTTCTGCTAGTAACTTTTGGAAGGATTGCATCCGATATAATGCCACTGTAAAATTGCAATTTATATTATTAATTTTCTGAGCATTTCCTAAGGGTTATCAAATCATCATTCACGTTAACATTTCCAGGCAGCGCAATATATTGCAGAGACATGTCGATTTTTACTAAGACAGCCGCCTTCTCCGGAAGAGAAACAGCACAAAGTCAATGTGATGTTTGGTAACGGTTTGAGAGCTGAGATCAAACAAGAGTTTCGTCAGCGCTTTAATATTGAAAGAATTTCGGAGTTTTACGCTTCTACGGAGGGAAATGCTAACATGAGTACACACACATTTTAATATACTTGCAAAATTGCGTCATACATAATAAATTGTTCTAGTTCTGCCAACACTCGCATTTTAGTATTCGTAACTTGGAAATAACTAAAAATTATGATTTGCCTGCATGATTTATAGTAAACGTGGAACCAGAGAATGGTGCCGTGGGTTTCATCCCTACATTTCTTGAGAAAGTGTATCCTATGAATTTAATTCGAGTTGATCCAATAACTGAGGAACCAATCCGTGATCCTAAAACGGGACTCGTAGTTAAATGTAAACCCAATGAACTAGGAGAGTTGGTGGGTAAAATTATCAAGAATTCACCATTCAGGGATTTCAAAGGGTACGAAAGCATAAAAACGCTTCTCTGTAACTGTTTGATTCTTAAATGTACCAATTCATTTTCAGTTTATGAAATATGTTAGGTACGCTGGAGATGAGAAAGCGAATGCTAAGAAAACACTACACAATGTTTTTGAAAATGGAGATTCAGTGTTCCGAACAGGTATGTATGTTATGTTAGTGTA
Organism: Harlomillsia oculata; assembly: GCA_019776145.1. Classification (NCBI taxonomy): domain Eukaryota; kingdom Metazoa; phylum Arthropoda; class Collembola; order Entomobryomorpha; family Oncopoduridae; genus Harlomillsia; species Harlomillsia oculata. The sequence continues at coordinate 4,018 of JABASF010000950.1, forward strand.
TATAGCACATTATGCAAAATACCAAATGTGCAAATAATGTAATTCAAGGAGTCATGATTCTATTCTTGGAAATTCTGCTTACCCTTTAATTTACAGGAGATTTATTCATAAAAGACGAAGAGGGATTTTATTACTTTAAGGACAGAATGGGCGACGGTTTTCGATGGAAAAGTGAAAATGTCTCAACTGCTGAAGTAGAATACGTAATTTCTAATGTAATTAATCTCCGAGATGTTGTCGTCTTCGGCGTACCGGTCCCAGGTTACGATGGTCAAGCAGGAATGGCTGCTATAGCTGATCCTGATGGAACTCTTGACCTCAATGAAATGGAAAAGGAAGTCGTCAAATCCTTACCTCCATACGCTAGACCACTATTCGTAAGAATTGTCAAAGAAATTGAAATGACAGGTAAAATACATTGTGAACAACGACATGTACAACGTACATATCACGTCATGTCATGAGTCACTTGCCACTACATTGTCCCCAAGTCGAATGCTTTTAACTGCTGAATGTTCATGTTTACAGGAACTCACAAAATGAAAAAAACCGATTTACAAACTGACGGATACGATCTCAGCAAAACATCCCATGATAAAATGTACTTTCTGTCTGGGCAAAAGTACATTCTCTTCACTAAAGAGCTGCATGAACAAGTCATGAAAGGAGATATGCGCTTGTAATTAAAACTGAGCTTTGTGTAATATCGAGCCTAAGAGCAATTAAAAAGACAAATCATAATCATAATCCCGTTTACATGCAGTCTTGCTCATTTACGAAGCATGTTATTTCAAACAACTGCCTGTAAGAAATTCATTTCTTCTAGCTTCGTCCTCCGTTCTACGTTCAAAAAGGAAGTTGTTGATTTGCTCAACTAACTCCATTAAAATGTTGACCCGTTATTCAAACACCCACATAAAATCTTAAATTAAATTAGCTATATATCACATAGTCATTACATCATTTAGTACACATCATAGGAGCAAAGCTGCAAAATCCCAACGTTAAAAGCTGTAAAATAATACGAAAATAGTCAAATCTACGCTTTACAATATGAAAAGAAAGCTGTAGAAAGTTGTTTACATGTCATAAAACAGCACAAAAATCAAGTTGATACAAAATGGACGAAGAGGCTAAAGTTTGTGTATTCCGATTCCTTCTTATGACTTATGGCGTTATGGCTCAAGGTTGTTCATTTTAACTTCACATTCAGCTATAGACCATTTCATGCCATTTCACCACAGAAGAGAGGAGAAGAGAACGCGAACGAACGGATGGACGGGATCGACTGATTTTGTGCGCAGTCCTCAGCTTCAGTCCTTCTTCATCGTTTCCTCTTCATCACCAAATCACGATCTCTGTTCGAATAATTTAATTGTATTTTTAATTTGCGAGAACAGCAACAGTTTACCAGTTTTTACAAACGTTGGCATAATCGTTGATATAATCGTTTCAAAATGAAGGCTCCAGCACCAAACAATCCTAATAGAAATAATCGACGACCTAAAACACCGTAAGTATTTTGGTATTGTATTTAGCTTTGTATTAAAAATCAATAAAGCCCTTTCTTTAGATACGGGATGTTGTACAACATCTTTTAGTCATCATCATCGAAACTTAGAGCCATATTACTGCCGATTCTTATTTAAAACGCTGTGGTTTTCGATTTTTGGTGATATTACATTTCTAGGACTGAATTTATTGAGAACTGTCACTGTAGTAGGATGTCTCAGCTGTTAGTATTTAGAATTTATATTTTAAACGGTTTGTGAATTTTGATTGAATAGAACTGGCGGACCGATTAATCTGGATGTGGTGATGTTGCAAGCAATTCGTGATCTTGAGGAGCGTGTCGAAGATTTGGAAGAAAGGGTTCAAGAACAGGAATTAAATATGCAGGAACTTCAACTAAGGGTCAATCGATTGCAAGGGATTTTGAGTGACTTGAAGTCAAAACGTCGTCGCAAGAGAAATCGTAATGCCAGTGCCAACAATGAACCAGTAAATGAAAATGCACCAGAACCAGAACCAGAACCTGAAAATGCACCTGAACCTGAAAATTAGTAATTTGAATTATATCTAAAATGCAACAACGCATTTTTGGAGTAATTTTTATTTAATAGAACTGAGTTATTTGATTTTATGATTCACAATTTGATTACGAAACTAACGAAACTGAAGTTGATTTCAACGATGTCATCGGATTACATTACAAAATGTTGCGATCTTATAATGCCGGATGCCATTATTTTACATTGTCACTTGTCAGTGAAAAAACGTTTTATAATATAATGTTCATTTTCCGAGGATTTTGAACAACAAATTAATATTGCATTTTTGCATTGCATGTTGCGTGCATTCTACTACGGAGAAAGTATGAATAATATAATAATACATACAAGGTACATATAAAAGAAAGTTACTATTATTATACTCCGGGTTTTATAGAAAAGAACCCCATTAAATCATAAATTATAAAAAGCTTTAATCGTTAATCGTTAGCTATTAATGCTAATGTTGAACAACGTGAACTGTCTTTTACATTATCTAAAAGTGATACTATATACTGTTCGAGGTTTAGCATTGTTAATAATTGATAATTTAGATCTGGAATCTTTACTGTTGTACCTTTTGTCTCTTGTTGCTTGATTCTTACTACAATACTGAACAAGCAATCCATTCTTATTTTATATAAAAAATTGCATAGTAGTTATAGTTCTGTTATACGATTTACAGTTTCGTATTGAGGGCAATCGTTCGTAACGTGTGTCGCGGATTGATTTGATATTTGATGTGCTGTTATAAATAATTGAAATCAAATGAACTCTGAACTGAATGAAATGTTATTTAAGTTATATCATTGAAATGATAGCAAGTGGAATAGTTCCGTGTCATGTCACAGTGTCAATTCTGATATGTTGTACGTTGTACCGTAATTGATGTAACTTGTAATCAATTAATATATAGCTTGAACTGGATGGTATTTCAGTTTCAAATAAAACACTCCAACGTGGAAGTTTTTACAGTTTTGGTGAACATTTTCCTTCTTTGCTCTATATGATTAAGTATAACATGACAAGATTGCTTTGTGACTTGTGATGCAGACTTGCAGATGACTCACGTTTTGCACTCGATTCAATAGTCCACCACTCACCATCCTCATAAAATGATCCAACATGGAATTCCGTCAGTTTCTGCAAAGTTCAAAGCTACGTCCGAAGCAAGGGCAAACTTGATGTCGTCTGTAACTCAGATTTCATCAACCTTATCAATAAATGGCAAGTTGGATCATGTGCATTTGCAAACGTGAACTTTAGACCTCATCGTCACTTCGTCACTTGTCTTCGCACTTTACAGAATTCGTGTATGTCGTGTATCGTATGAATCGTATCCCTGGTACCCTGTATTGTATCAGCAATAGATCATTTATAAAACCAACAAGCTGAAGGTTTGCATGAAATATGACACAATCTTCAATTTGTCTTTAAAACATGCATGGTTTATTGTTTCAGATCAGATAGACTCTCAAATCAACACCAACATCCTGTTTTTGACAAATTGCAGCATTCAGTTACAAACCAAAGTACACAAAACGTCAAAACGTGTACCTATGTTGCAAATACGCAAATGCCCTTGCTTCTTCCGTCCCCTCAAAAGTATCATTCTTATTGTGCCAAAATGACATTGACAATGATAATGTTGGACAGCTTGATGACCAGAGATCTACACAAAAAGCAGCAGTTTTTGCGTATATCTTTAGCTGTTTAAAACCAACAAGCTGAAGGTTTGCATGAAATATGACACAATCTTCAATTTGTCTTTAAAACATGCATGGTTTATTGTTTCAGATCAGATAGAATCTCAAATCAACACCGACATCCTGTTTTTGACAAATTGCAGCATTCAGTTACAAACCAAAGTACACAAAACGTCAAAACGTGTATGTTGCAATTGCAAATACGCAAATGCCCTTGCTTGTTCCGTCCCCTCAAAAGTATCATTCTCATTGTGCCAAAATGACATTGACAATGATAATGTTGGACAGCTTGATGACCAGAGATCTACACAAAAAGCAGCAGTTTTTGCGTATATCTTTAGCTGTTTAGCTTTAGAATCTCGTTCATCGTTGAATTGTTTAGTTTTCAATGGCATGCCAGTGAAATGATCAAAGTGACGACGGTGAAGTGACGAAGACGCGCATGTGATGTGACGGACTGAAAAACAAAGTTGTAGTCGGGTATCATGAAATCATGATCTGAAATTACTGTGTTTACTGTACATATTGCATTTCCATTGCATTACATTGCACACTTGATATGAAAAAGCTTGAAAACAAAGCCCACGCACTTCACACTGAAACGTGAAAAGATGGACACGATAATGCCAATTTTTTTGCACATTTCTTCAAGCAACACTGTATAACGTTCGTTCAATACACCGCCAACACAACACGTTATATCCTTTCTCATTATTGTGCCCTGTAGTTATGAAAGTTACTTGTTGCACGACTACGGCTTCTTCAATCACGTTTAAACCATAAAAGCTACTTAACAGGTAACCCACAGGTAAACCGTAAAGCATATACTGGTCCATGCAACAATGAAAATAATGCTCTGGGGCATTTAGGGATTCCTTTTACCTTTTGTATAATCTTCAAATAAGTGCTAAAGTGTGTGTCCATTGTGAATGTGAGGATTCACTTCTACCAGTTTTGCTTTTGCTTCTTGTTGTGCGTAGTTTTTTATCCGTTGCGTTTTCATTTTCTGTCCAGCTCGACGAGCGAGCAGCTGCATTTTGAGTTTTTCGGAGCAACAGGCAACAACAGCTGAAAAGTGAAAAGGCACTCATCTTGAAATCCGTTGAATTTTTTTGAAAGGGAATTCGGTTTGTATTCGTCTCTTTCTGTGCATTCAAAAAACGGATTTCCCGTTAAAACGAGTACTGTACAAAAAAGGTTCTAGTAGGGTTTGTTTTGTATTTTGTAAGGTCTTTACTGGATTGTCGAAGATTGTCAACTTTCCAAAGGTTAACTTTAAATGAGAAAGTAATCAAATCCAAGATAAGGCTATCGTAGGATAAACGTTTGTTGACACGACATTTGACATTGACGTTGAAGTTTTCGGTTGTAATAGATAACCATGCGGTACAAACACCAAAATGGTAATTGACTTTAAATTACGTAATTTTTGTTATTTTTACTGATATTGCTAAGCACGTGGTTTTTCAATCATGACAGCATGAGATTGAGATTGAGACTAAAACTAATGCGTTTTGTCTACTGAAACTACCTGTTAAATGTGCTGATTATTGATTCGATGTCTTACAAGTCTACTCGTTTTTGTATGCTTATTTTTATTTAGAGTTGGTATTCTAATTTTCATAGTCCATAAATTATTCAATGGTGTTATAACGTTGTAATCGTTCGTTGCACTTTTGGTTAATGATTTTGTTGTGTCTGCGGGTTTAAGGTGTTTAAAATCAGTTTAATGTACGCTCATTCCACTCGTATAAGTCTGCATATCCTGTTATGTTTTCAGTAGCATTTAGCATGTACTATAGTATAGCTTACGATTTTAATAGGTTTCTGTGAACATAATATTTTGCATTTTGTTTTTTTTTTTTTGCTCACTGTCGTCAGTTGTAGTTGTAACTCTCGTCACTCGTACCGCATTTTGTTTGTGTTCATGTTGGTGTCAATAATCGAAATTAGCAAGTAGCGTAGTAAGAATTACGGTTTTTGTTGTTGAGTGCTGTTCAAGTTGAACTTTTGTCTTGTTTTGCCTTTGTTATCTCATATCTCACATCGATTTCTCAAAGGACCGGAAGGATTGTGTCTAAGATTAGAGGACGTCAAGTTCTCTCCGACGCTATCTTATCTCAAGCAGTTAAAAGTAAACAAAGAAGATAGTACCAGAAATTATATTTAACATATGTAAAACCTAAACTCAGTCACAACAACTTTAAATAGGAATTGGTTTTGAGTCAATGCATTTTGTCTCACAAGAGTGAGAGTTTGAATGGAAAAGTTCCAAACGTTCTAATTGCTCCAATTTGCATTTTAGTTAGTTAGTGTATGTCCTAGTAGTTTCTGTTTCAGCACAGTTAGTTGTGTTCCGCGTTACACCAGCTTGCATTCTAGTTTTTTATGTTTAGTTATTGGCAGTTTTTGATTGTTAACTGTTACAAGTATAAATTATTGAAATACTAAGTGTTGTTAAAAAAAATGGCGCATGAAATAGGGATTAAGATGCGTGTTCTTCGTAACACCGGAAGAATTTCAGACGTGTTGGAATTGGAAGATCCTGGAATTTTAGATCCGGATACAGATGAATTTCAACAGCTAATTGTTATGCCACCAAATCCATTGAGAACGAAATGTGCGTTAATACTCCGAGTGATCTTCTTCAGCGTGTTGGCTATTTTAGTCACTACCATGTTCCTTATTCTTGTCAATGACCACTTAAAAGTTGGCAAAACAATTTATGTAAGTTATATTAAAGTTCGTATAATATCATTTATATCATTCTCAACTATTGGTAATGTTCAATATATTAATCTTTTCGCTGTTGTTTTAAACAGCCAAATCCTGTGCCTGTGAAAGTTAACCTGAATCAGCTTCGTCAACCTGTTAATGGTACCATAGCCGTAGCCGTACCTCCAGTAACTGTATTCAATGATGTGTGCGTTGTAATAGAGCAATGGAAATTTGATTGTCATCCCGAGGACGGGGCAACTGAAGAAGTTTGCATCAAGCGTGGTTGTTGCTGGCAAGCAATTGAACCGCGTACTGGGGCACCGTGGTGTTACTACACAAAAGATTTTTCGTATTATACATGGTCAAATTTTACTTCTACCAAATATGGATTACGTGGGATTGGTCAGAAAGTGCGGAGTTCGCCATATCCGGGGGACGTGGAGAGCTTGGACATCAATGTGTTCTATGAATCTGATGATTCTGTCCGAATCCGGGTATGAATTGTGTTACGTGATGTGGATTCAATTATTACTAAATTCAATATCATCAATCAACACTGTCGACGACTAACGATTGCGTTTTTATTTTTTGTGTTTGTCTATAGATTACTGATTCAAAGCAATCTCGCTTCGAAGTACCTCTGGATTATCGTTCAAACTCTACTACTAAAGCAGCGAATCCGACATATAACGTCACTATGCTAAGGAATGGATTTCAAGTATACAAGATTGGGCAAGCGTTTCCTCTGTATGTCAAATATAAGGTTTTACGTGTTTCTTAATTACACATAACTCTAGTATAATCATAATCAGGCTGTATTTTCTGCAGGTTTGATAGCACAGTCGCTCCAATCGTCTATTCGGATCAATTTCTGCAAGTCTCAACGTCACTAAATTCTCCATATATTTATGGTATCGGCGAAGTTGTTGATTCAATGAATCGCAATTTGAACTGGAGTCGCTATGTTTTATACAATCATGATGTAGTTCCTAACGAGAAGGTAGGTTTCGTTTTATGAAAGTATTGCAGTTGGATGATTGACGAAGGGTTCGGGTGGTTCAATTTCTAATTATCGACGAATTTTAATTTTTCGTATTTCAGCTCAACCTTTACGGAAGCCATCCATTTTACCTTGTTATGGAGAAAGCGGGAAATAATTATGGTGTATTTTTGGCTAACAGCAATGCTATGGGTAAGTCTCGTTTTCACAAAGAAGTATTACTTGCCCTTCACTGTAGTTTTATTTGTTTCTTTTACATTTTCAGAGATTGTCCTTCAGCCTGGACCAGCGCTAACCTTTCGACCTATTGGTGGCATCATAGATTTAAGAATATTTCTTGGTCCGAATCCGTCTGATATTATGAACCAGTACACAAATGTAATTGGACGCCCCATGCTTCCGCCGTACTGGTCTCTTGGTTTCCATCTTTGCCGCTTCAACTACGGAACATTAAACCACACCGAGGAAATTTTGGAAGCAAACATCCGTGCGGGTATCCCAATTGTAAGTTGTTTTTTTGTGTAGTGTTTTCAATTATTATGGTTGCTACTTGAAGACTATAACGACTGAATTTCGCAGGATGTTCAATGGAATGATTTGGATTATATGAGTAGCTCCGACGACTTTACATACGACAAAGTGAAGTTTGCAGGACTTCCGGACTTTGTAAAGCGACTACAGCAGGTAATAATTATAAACCATAAACAAACGTACTGTTTAGCGTATTATGGTCTGAAATTATGACGACAAATTATTGTGTTTATTTGTGCTATGTGTAGCGCGGAATGCATTATGTTCCTCTGATTGATCCTGGAATAAGTGGGGGAGAAGCACCCGGAAATTATACTCCGTTTGACGACGGTTTGAAAATGGACATTTTTATCAAGGATGCTAGTGGTGATATTTTCGTTGGAAAGGTGTGGAATCCAAAATCTACTGTTTGGCCCGATTTTTCACATCCTAACATAAGTCAGTATTGGTTGCGTCAATTAGAAAGATTCAGAAAACAAGTACCGCTGGACGGAGCATGGATTGTACGTTTTCATCGCCCATTTTCAATATCATTGATACGTTGATCATGAATGAAACTGCATTTTTAAGTGTTTATTGTATAATTTCACAGGATATGAATGAACCGTCGAATTTTTGGAACGGAGGAAGACATGGATGTTATAATGAATCCAATCTCGACAACCCACCGTATGTTCCTCACGTGGACGGCGGAACTCTGTACTACAAAACTGTTTGTCCTTCGGCTCGGCAAGCCGGTGGTAGTCACTATGATCTTCATAACTTATATGGAACTTTAGAGACCGAAATCACGTATAAGTAAGTTTGAAAGTGCTCTTAAAATGGCATTGTATTACGTGATGTGGTGTTCAGGACTGAATGTTGATATGGCCTTTCCCCTGTATGTTTTATTTAGAGCACTTGGAGATTTGAGACAAGAACGTCCCTTTGTGATATCTCGTTCTACGTTTCCTGGCCAAGGAAAATATGGTGGACATTGGACTGGTGATGTTTGGTCCAAGTGGTCCGATATGAAGAAATCTATTCCACAAGTTTTGACTTTTGGACTATTTGGCATTCCAATGGTAGGAGCCGATATTTGTGGATTTAATGGGAATACAACTACTGAATTGTGTAAGCGATGGATGCAGCTTGGCGCATTCTATCCGTTTTCTCGAAACCACAATACGGATGATGGAATTGTGAGTGTGAATATAGTCATTGAAAAATAACTTTTTGATGACATACCCAATTATAAATAATTATTATGCCAATTATAGCCTCAAGATCCATATTCATTGGGACCTGATGTAATTGAAGCTTCCAAAGAGACACTGAATCTGCGTTACTCCTTGTTGCCTTACATATACTCGTTGTTCTTTCGAGCACATATTTCAGGGCAACCAGTTGCCAGACCATTGTTTTACGAGTATGCTGAATTTTTTATGACATAACCGCAACGTAATATTTTGAAGTTTATTCCGTTCGTTGTTATTTTTATTAGATTTCCATCGGACCCTATGACTTATGAAATTGACGAGTACTTCATGCTCGGACCGTCTGTATTGATCGTCCCAATTTTAGAAGAGGGATTCATTGGTGACACTCTGGACGCGTATCTTCCGCATGGTTGGTGGTATCATCATTATTTTCCTCAAATAGAAGAATCGTTCAGCGAAATTAAGCATTTAATGGTTCCGAAAAACTCGATCCCTGTTTTATATCGCGGAGGTACTGTTGTAGTAAGACAGGATCCATCTAGCACTACAACTTCAAGGTAAGATTTACACACAGTCATTCAGATGATTCAGATCCAATGTGGAGACAAGGTAATACATGTTCATTATGAGATTATGACTTCCTTTGTGTCGTGTTTCAGTCGACAAAATAAATTCCATATTGCTGTGTACTTGTCCGAGCAAGGCACTGCTACTGGGGAGTTGTTTTGGGATGACGGCGTTTCTAACTGTAAATATCTATTTCTATATTGTTTACCATATCGCTATTACATTTGTTTGCGTCATAAATGAACTTTTACCATTTCAGTGCCGGATGTGACGGGACAGTATGATCATTATGTGTTCAAAGCTGAGAAAAATGTACTCACCATGTCCAAAGAACATGACGGGTATCCTGAAGGTGTGAGAAATATGACACTTGGAAGCGTCGAAATACACGGCGTGTTTTTCAGCGTGAACGACGTTATTTTCAATAACGTTGCTTTTAAACAATTTTCTCTGGAAAATAAGGTAAGCAATGTATGATTTCTCTCAACTGTGAAACATGATATTTTCGTTACACCGTTACACGCGATATGAGTAAAGAATGAAAGTAACGTTTCCACATTTTCGAATATTTTTTTCAGACCCTGATTTTCTATGGTCTTTCATTAACGGGAAATAGTTGGACTGACGGATTCACTATGGAATGGAAGTGAATTTGAAACGTATACTTGATAGTTGTCTGAATCTGAATGCTTTGTTAGCTCATTGTCATATTCTCATGTTCAATTATAATTTATTTAAGTTTTGCATTTATCACACTTTTGTATGTTTGATATTTTCACTTTTTCACGTTACAAAGAAACGCCTATAGCCTATAATGTGCATTGTGTTTTGTGTGGTGTGTCAGTGTCGTTATTAAGAAACGAAACGAGATGATTAATTAAAACTTTATGAAGAAGGTTTGAAAATTTTAGTATTGTTCATTCATTCATTTCATTTATTGCATCGTGTGGTGTTGAATTTCATATAAGAACTCTGGAAAACTGCATAATGAGAAATTATGTTACAATAATGGAATCTTTTCGACTGTAGACTGTAATCTGTAACCTGAAACCTGCACCAAATCCTGCTCGACTTTGCGCTCGCAAGTTCTTTCAATCAAAATAATTCTTCTGCTCTGGGATTTTCTGTCGGGTAGTCGGGCTCGAGTCGTCCAGTCGTCCTTATCCGTAATCATAATTTTGAATTTATTTAAGGTAATTTGTGAATTAAATATCATAAATTCTTAGGGCAGTTTGTTCTTTTGTGTATCTGGTATTTTGTCACAAACCAGTTTGTAAAAATACTAATTACATTAAAGGGTTGCATGTTGTATTATAATTTTCAAAGTGCATCCGGCTTTTTTTCCCCGTGTAATTCTTAGTACTTGCACAGTATTCTAAAAATGAATTATTTTTATTTCAGAATTTTAAAAAACTCATCAACTGATACCTGAAAAATGATTATACCGGTCAGATGTTTCACCTGTGGAAAGGTGATTGGAAACAAATGGGAAGCTTACCTTGGTTTGCTGCAAGCTGAGTACACTGAAGGGTAAGAATTTTTGAGATTTGGTTTTTGATTTCCTAAAGGTTTTGTAGAATTATGTCAATAATTGATTATAATTAATTTGCATTGTATTTTTTTCAGTGATGCTCTCGATGCATTGGGATTGAAACGCTATTGTTGTCGACGGATGTTGCTTGGTCATGTAGATCTAATTGAGAAACTGTTGAACTACGCCCCATTAGAAAAGTATGCTTAGCGCAAGGAAATGACTTTTGACCTTTCACTTTCACATTCCGTTGTCACTTTGTTCATTTTGATGTATATTCATTAAATGGTTTGTTTATTGTTTCTTGTATAAATACTGTCGTGAGTCGTGAGTTAGCTTGTACTAGTGACGAATGACTAGATGTTGGTGTGTATGCGTAGGTGTCGTGTCGTGTGTCATGTCTGTGTCAATATGTCTTAAGTGTAACCCATAATGCTAGTAGGGATTTTTTCTTCTCTTTGTTTCATTTCAAGTCGTCTAATTGAGCTGTCATTATGTAATTATTTGTGTAATCCTATGTATTCTTTAATCGAAAATTGTACGTCGGAGAGACTGAAATAAACATGCGTGGGCGTACTTATGGTGTGACTTGCGAGTATATCCATCTCTTTCTGTCAGTGACGGAGTGGGCTTTAGTTAGAATTGATTACATCTTACACCATGACGTCATTTCATGACAATGCCATTCGTTTCCGTATTAATGTTGTGTATGTGTGTTGAGTCACTGGAACGGAATCATTAGTTCACGATTGTTTGGGTTGTGAAAGACAAGAATATTCTCTTTACTAGGTCACATTTTAATCAATGAGAGGCATGTATTGTATTACATTCATTACGGCAATTAAATATAGCGTTGATGTGATTTCATGTCGTTTTATTGTAGGATTTTGTATTGGAGTGCAGGTCTTTCGTCGTCGTATTCTATTTCTATGTATATAAGGCATCAGAAGAAATATTTTACCTTGAACGAAACGAATTTCAGAATGGGAATTCATTACTGAATTGAACTTTCGTGAAACGCTTTCACAGGGAAGATAAGCCCGGATGAGGTGAAAGCTGTCCCTTTGTACTCGCACTAAAAGAAATCGATCTTGAGCTTTTTTTTCCAGTCTCTCATTTGAAATGGTAGATACGGTATTACTACATTGAGGAGCTGACAAAATTCTTTATTTTCTTCTGATCGCATTTCTCTTTCCTTCGAAAGTATGAAAGAAAAAGGCGAGAGAGAAATACTAGACGCGGAATAAATTCATAGGAAACCTTTTAAATTAGGTCCCAGGGAAATGAGAGAGAAATTTTTTGAATCCGGAAAATCCTCCGTAGGTCTCTGAAAGCTAATATAAAGTAAAGCGGATGGCGTACCCAGTTACCTAGTTTATACAAGCAGATGATGCCTGAGATAGAAAAGAAATTAGAGTTTTTTAGTTGTACCTAGTATACGTGTTTTGTGATGTCATGAAATGATCATGTATGAACATGATGAAGGTCTTGTAGTGAAATTAGAGCTGGACTCAGGAAGACCTGCAATCAAAGACCTTTTTAGCGTAGCACAAACACAAATAAAAATGGAGATTTTCAGATTGCCCTGCTTTTCCAACAAAGAGAAGAATGAGTTTCGTGCGAAGTAACAGGATCATAGGAAGAAGAGTGTGGATTGAAAGTTCGTGTGTTTGCAAGTGCAAACGTCTAATGAATTCAGATAATGTGGGTTTGAAATCTAGGATTTCCCAGGGTAGTATAGTTGGTAGTTTCGAGAATTGCAAGGGGAGCTTGGGTGCAAAGGTGCAAACGTTGCAACCTGATACTAAAATCACAATCTGCACAAAACGTACTCTTACCTAGTATTTTCTTGTCAGATTGTCTAATTTAACTTCCTCTTTCGAAAACCGACGTTACTAATTTCAGTTTCCAACCAGCATATCAAATTCAACTCTGCTTGTGTCATTCCACGTGTATGAATCTGATTGAAACGCTGCAGCAACACTATATAATCTTAAATCTAACCTGTTCTTGTGCTTGGAGTGAACTGTGTAATTTAAAAGATGAGCCTTTTGAAATTAGGATTACGAATGACCCAAATTCTTATCCTGGCTTACATCATAGAAATATTTGCACTCCAAGATGCGAATACGATTGTATTGCACTTTTGTGTTTTTATATTTTAACCCAGTGTCTTCAATACATTGCATTGTTCATTATTATTGAATTATTGTACCAATTTTACAGAACTTCTAGCCAAATGCAATAAAATTCTGCATGGTTGTAAATTAAATCAGCATCTTGACAAACTTTATTACGCTGCGCTGTGTTGGAAAAAATTGATAATGTAAACGTAGCAAAGCAAAGTTGAGAAAAAAATGTTACAATAGTTAATCTGGGCTTTTAGTTCACATTTTCATCATCTTTCATATAATGTACTTTATACAATTTCACCTGACCTAATGATGTTAAACTGTGGTTATTACTGTATTTCCTAACAAAAATATTATTGACATTTCATTGTCAAAGAAGAATAAGTCATGAAAACAGAATTTTGAGTGAAAGCGTCATTCTAATGGTATTTGAATTATTTCGACTTGCATAAAACTTACACGGCATTAGTCGTCATTTGTCAACAAATGATTTCGATTTGAAGTAGTCAAGTCACGATGCATTTCTTACAAACACTGCATCATCAAATAAGTCATGCGATTTCGTATTTTTCTCAAAACTGACGTGTGTGTGTGACGTCGTGCATTTATACTGTTGTTCAGTTATTCTACACTTCCTTTCTTGACTATATAAAACTTGAATGTTCTTTCATCCTTTCGTACTTTTCGTATTGCTTCAAAAGACTTCGACTATCTGAAATTTGAACCAAAATCAGCAAATCATGTCGTGAGATGTTTGATCCTCCCACTTGTTCAATCAACTGCAAACGCTCACATTCCCAAGGTTTCCAAAAATGATTGCAGTTTTCTACCAAAGAATGGACGCTGTGGGATCAAACATCAAACTTTCCTGCTGAATGTTGTTTCCTGAGGTTTATATTCATATTTCATATTCATGAGTCATTCATGAGGTTTATTTATTTTCAAAATTTTGTTCGTAGAAAAAGAAAATACAACAAAACTAGAAAACCAATTTGATATCATTAATTCACGTTTCAGAGATTTCTATAATCAACTTTCAACACGTTATAAAGTTATAATCAAACAAAAATCCCATGAAAAGCATTACGTCAATTTTTATTAAACATTGAACTCAATCGGAATGGAATATTCCGTCGGAACAGAGAACAGTAATAAACACACTAAAGGAAGATAGGTATTAAAAACACGATGGTTTTAGTGCTGGTCATATTAAACTATTAATGAATTTTTTAAGAAACTGGTGCACCCAGACGATTGTTGTTCACTGAGTATTTGCAATAAAAGCCCATTAACCCATCTTGTCAATGTTGATGCAAGCCTAAAACTCATTATCCAAGAATTTTTAGCGTAATTCAACAATGGGTGGAAGAAACCTGGTCACAATAGGATACTAAAGAATCGAAATTAAAAATGCATACTACCGTTTTTAATAGGGAATGACCGACGTCTGACATGTCGCATGGGACAGCAGACATCCTTATTATCAGAACACATGATATATGGTTGAGATAAGCCGGCGTATATTATAACGATAACTGTGCACACAATCTCAACAGGAGAAACGCATGTTAATTTAAATGGTCACAAAGAGGTTGCAAGGCAATTATGTTAATTACATATGAATAGATCGTGTGAGATTGTCGCATTGCATTGTTTACAATCTTGTTAAAAATCAAATAAACGTTGTTCGAGTGCGTGTGGGGGTAATGTGCAACTTTTGCGCTGCGTGCTGTACTGAAATGTCATAGGTTCAGTCGTAGTCGTATTCTTTGTGTAGAGACAGTCAAAAACAATTTGAGTTGAGAGCAATCGGCTTTCTGTTTTCACTTTCTGTTTCATGAAAAACACCGCGATCAACAATAGAACTTTTGTAAGAAGCCAACATGTTCTCCAAGTTCTCAAGGAAGTCATCGTCATTCTTTTCTGCATGGCTGTGCGACAGTCCACACATGCACGGATTTTGCATAAAATGAACCAAAAGAATGCCTTGTGTTTGCATGAGTGCAATTGTTTACTATTATTGACCACGACTTTTGCACATATGAATGAACCCACAGCAGTCAAGAAGACACTTGCTGTGAGAAACATAACGTAATCTGTTGTAAAAGGACTCAGCTCTCGTTCATCATGTAAAGCGAGGTATTCCATCTTCATTAACTTTGATGACGGTACTATGAGAAAAGTCGTATGGGGCTCAGTGAGCCAGTTCCGTTTTGTGCTGATTTGATACAGTGTGTAGCGAAATTCGTAGTGTACTACTGTAGTATAAGGATTCATCCTAGACTTATGCATGCTGTCAGTCTCGATTTACCCTTGTATCAAGTCTGACCGAAGCCGGACATCAATTTTTAGTCCTTATGTGACAAATGACCATTTAAACTGTGCACTTACATAGTGCTGTGGTGCTGGTGGGGTCTCAAAATAGAACAATGAAGATCAAAACGGTTTCAGTGCTGTTATTGTACGGGATTACTACTTTGTTTAGTATAGGACCAGTGCAATCATCATCAAATCTCACCCCCGTTCATTCCAGTCCTCCTTCGACTTTGTCCTTTTTGGTGGTGAAAAGGAAACCTGATGGTGACGCCAATGCAAGCGGAGGAGGAGGATCCAGACGGATCAAAGCAAGACGACGAAAAATACCAAAAATTCTGTCACAAGATGAGCCTAACAGAGTTGTGTCCGGGGAAAATGTGCACGTCCTCAGCGAAGAAAATGCTCAAGAATTGAGTCAATTGACAACTGACTTGCAGAGGAAAGGAAAAGTCGTACGAAAAGGATTAGGGCGAGCTGTGAATCGACAAATTTTAACTAAACTTTGCTCAATCGGATTAATTCCTGTGAGTATTGAACTTTGACAATACATTTATTTATTGCAGATGCATTGTACATCAAAAATGATCTCGAAAGCATTGTACGTCCATTGTAACTAATGTCGTCATTATATGACGCGTAGGAAACAATGGATGCATTGTTGTACAGTGTACTTAATCCTACGTCGTCTCACTTTCCCTTAAAACGGGAAATGCACCAATTATTTAAATTTTTAATTATTATTTCCTTTATTTCTATTTGTGTTTGAATAGTGTGAGGATTCATCTATCAATCTAAATGGATTACAACCATCGAAGGATTTGGATATAGAAAAGGTACCAACAAAAGAATTCAGATTGAATTCCATGCAGACTTTGTTTCATCAGGATTCCATGCCAAATCAGGAAATGCAAGTTCCCCCACCACTTCGACAAAGCAAGCAGGTGATTCTGCCAACTTTTGTGAATCCGATACCAATGCCGTCATTTAATAACGTCATTCGTGATACTACCGAAGAAGCCTATGGACAACATTTGTATTCTCTTCCGCCCCCGAAACCAAATATGGGTTATTCTCGGGTCGTGGGGCACACGGGGTTCCCAAAAGTGATGGCACATACAGGTTTTGTGGGGTCATTCGGTCCGCCACAACGAGAAAAAGAAGGACAATTGAATCCTGATCCGGACCCACATATTCAGAGATCAGTATTTCCTCATCCAACCTTTCATTTTGAGCAACAACAGCAGCAACAACAACATATTCATTCAACTTTGTCACCATTGTATCCAACCGCTCAATCACACATTCCAGTCTTCCCAACTCCCAGCCCGAGTCCAAATCCAGGTTTTACAGTATCAAATGCACCCTTACAAAGTCAGCCTTCAAATAAACTACATGTAGTCCAAAGACCGGGAACTGCTGTTGCAAAAGCGCTGAAAAACTCGACATTGTCTCCGATTGTTGTCGTTCATGTTCATCACCATTTACATTACAAGCCACCAAAAGGAGGAGAATCAGGAGCTCAAACTCAAGGTAAATAGTGATTTCCTATGAATGTAGTACATAGTAATACAGTAGTATAGTGACAGTGAGCCGTTAATATTAATTAGCACCACAATGTCAATATTTAATAAGCTACCAGATTTAAAATGATACGACTTGGTTTTTTAGACTCTGGAGTCACTTCGTCAGTTGTTTCAACGTCAGTCGTTCCCGTGACTGAGGAGACATTTCAATATGCGACTTCTCCGGTGACCCCAACCCCATTAGTAAGAACCAAGTCAAAGCAAACCCCAACTCCGCCAACAAACGCATGGCATAAGCCCTCCTGGAGCTCTGTGGCTGCTGAAAGCACGAGGTTCTCTGGTAACCACAATGTAAATCTGGATCCTCTGCTCTTTGAGGCTGCTTCGGATTGGGTCGAGGGCAAAAACGGGCGACATTACCACTACGGCCACGACGATGATGGAGAAAACGTGGGCGATGGACGTCGTGTTCCGCCCAGGAGCAATAAAATTCACTTCAATTCATTCCGATACCCGACTCAATCCCATCATCAACATCATCATCATCATCCTCATCATCATCACCCGGGTGAATTTCAACAGTACGGAGATGACAGCGAGTTCGCATTTCAATCTGCGTCGCATGCTTATTCTCAATTTCGTAGACCAAGACATGGAAGAAATCATGCAACTTTCAACCCTTCCCCACTCGATCGTACTCCTCAACAAATGTACTCTTCCCCGTTTTACGAAATCAAATAACATTTACTATCACCTTTTAGGACAAAATATTGTAATTCAATTACTTTCGTTATATATATAGTACATAATTAATTCTACAGTATTTAATTAATTAGCCGTGCAACAAAGACTGTGGGTCCTCTTTTTGGTACTTGCGTCGTAAGAAGATATATACGTCAGTTGCAGTAACCCTGTAGGTTTCCTATTCTCAGAAACTAGAATTTTGTTGAAAGTGGATTTCGCAATTTGTGTGGGCGAGACGCGAGACTATAATCTAGAATTTAATATTTTTATGGTCCATATAGTTCTCTTCTAAAAATAAAACTGTCCAAACAAAAATGCTTTTGTTTAAACAATAAATAAATTGGAACAATTTGAAAGATGCTTTCAACTGGAAGAGATTGTTCGTCTTCAATTTCCTGACTGACTTGAAAAATGTGACTTGCTACATATAGTTGCTACTATGTTGCTGGCTGGAACATGTTCTTGGCTAAGATTTGAAGTCTCCTAGGAATGAATAGAATACAAGTCATACTCCTTTCACGATTATTTTCGAGCCAATGAATTAGTAGTTCAATTCTAGTAATATTTCCACATTGAAACTATTAATTAGGGACGCAGTAGGTGGTTTCTACGTTTCTACACGTCCTTCAGCAGTCTGTGCGTAAAGCGTAATGGTGAATTAGCTCAAGTGAGCTCAAATTCAAATCTTGAAATAATGTTATGCATAACTGATCTTGACCAAAGTTTTCAGTTAAGTGGGCGATCGTGACGCTAATTTTGAAAAGAATGTCTGTTTTGTCATATTCATAATGTGCTTCTATATTGACGAGCTGGAAGATTGGTAATCTGTTGCGTAAAAGGAGTCGATTTGCACAATAATACAATTGCATTATAAACGGCACATGGTACAGAGACCCAACTAAAATGGAGAAGTTGACATGTCTGGAAATTGTAATTTATAATGGCATGAAGGCAACCTGCATTGACTTGACAGTGACACGTTTCGGTTGTATTCACAGTGCCAAAACGAATAATGTATAGGAACTTTGTACAGTATCGCCTGGCTCTGTTGATATGCAACGATAGGATTCATTCCGATTTGCAAATTGGGACAATGTATGCAAATCCTAGGAAGAAATTCATTCAAATTACATCCAAAGGCTAATTCTCATCAGTTTCAAACTCGCGTCTTAATGTTCCTCCGGACAAGGGGATTACGACTTTTGCACCAAATTGAATCTGTTTGGTGACGCTCTTTCTTTGTCGATTGGCATGGCGTGAACTGGAATCTTTCACTAGAGCTTAAGGCAGAAAAAAAGAAAATCCGTCTCGCCTCTTTTCTCAGCTCTTTTCAACTTTTTGCGTAGGAGCAACAGGCATCGGAGAAAGTGAAACATGAGCAGAATCTATAATTTACATGGATAGTCTATCAAACATCGCACTATAATGTTCTAGGCGCGGATTAAGTGTACCATAGGCTTTATAATATTATTTCCCGTAAGATCAAAGGTTCGTGTTTCATGGAATTTATTTATTTCAGTATCACGTCACCCCAAATGGGAAATGAAACGTACTATACGGTTAAGGAATGTTGGTTTGTACATTTTGTTTGTGGCAATCGCATTTACAAAGACTGACATGAAATACAAATATCCTAAAATTCGAAGAAACTTGGATGTTTAATGATGGTGCGATGACCAATAATCCTAATAATGATTTGTGAAAACTAATATTATACTTATAGGTATACGCAACTTTCTTCTATTGTCACAAGTCGCGGATGGTTCTCTTTGGTTTGATGCCATCGTCATTATCCGGAATAAAATAAATATCAAAAGAAAGGGTGATGATGATGATTTGATGATGGAACGGGATAGGAATTAGGAATAGGAGACAGTGTTATGTTATGGGTAACTTTGATAAGAAAGGTCTTCAATAGGAGCACGCGAAAAGCATTGCAATGACCGGCATTAAAGATACTTGTTGCTTATGTGAAAGGAATGTTTTGGACCGGAATGTTATTTGCTGATTCCATTCGTCCTCCAATGACGCCAAATCTAGGTCTTAGTACAAACTTGGCCTATAAAGTTCTGTATACGAGCACGTGAATGGTCGGCTGCTGTCGTCGTTCGTTCGTGACAATTTTGTTTTGTGTCGGCAAGTGAGTAAAAGTCACAGCCTACAGTTATATAAAAGTATAACCTTTGTTTGCTACCCAAGTCAATCTTCTATGTGGTTTTCCTTCATTTCGACCAAAGAGGCCAAACAGTCGAATCTTCTATTGGAATCATGGATTCGTCGCCAATCTATAATCAAGTAGAGCTCTATTGAAGGGAAGTTGACATTCTCCATTCAGAAAACCCGCAGTGTCAATTTGGTCCTGTTTGTGTGTCATCATCAGTTTGTCTGGGCTTGTGTATGGCTTTTCTGTGCGCACTTCTTGATGATAATCTGAACACTTAATTAAATGGAAGGCCCACACTTACTTCCCTTCGACTCTCCAGTTATTTCCCTCATATTGATTAGTCATTTGCGTCACGGCAATCTTTTGTAGTAAACACTCGGGCACTCCGTGAGTAGAATACCATAACGAGCCCAAATTCCCTATAATTAAATTGTATTCTGATGCTCACATTTTGGTGCCTTTGTCAACTTTCACTTTGCAATAAATAGGAATGACTACTGCTATGATTGATTCTTCAAATGGAATTGGTAGTTTCAGGGTTGATGTCGGTTGTGATTTAATACGTGTATGTACTCTTCACAGTAACTACACAGTGAATATTATTTGGGCCATGTTGAGTAGAAGATTCTTGCTCGCAAATAATTGAAATTGGATTTAATTTTAAAGTTCCCGAGGTCCCGAGTTGAATCTCAGTGGAAATAAGAGCTTTTAACAATTCTGTCTGCTAAATATATAACAAGGACTTTCATAATAATGGTGGGACGTTTTCTTGAAATCTCATGCAACAGCAACACGCAAATATTTTCATGTGACTGCACAACATTTCCGTCCACTATTGAGAAAGCCATAAACATTTCCGAAATCTCGTGTGCAAACCCGTGAAGTGGAGTCGTCAAATGACTAAAGACGGAAAACTGCCTTTTAGCCATTTGGACTAAACTGAGGAGATTTAACCAACTTTGACTAGTTCTTTCTGGATGGCAGTTCAACAAGTATACAAGAACGGTTTGGTGTGACTGCACACACTAACTTCTCATAGAGAATGTGAATGTGAGTTTGCCCAGAAAATCGATGGAGTGACACATGTACACTGTACTACTTTATTCCCAAGTACCAACTGTCGCCTGCCAACCTACAATTTTCTTGTTGCAGACTTTTTTTTCTCATATTTCACATTTCCCTTCTATGTGCAACTTTTTCTATTTCTTTTCAAAATAGTTTTCTCTCATTCATGCAATAAATGACAGTACATGTCATGACTGTCAATAGCTCAATGCAGTGCATTTTTCTTAGTGAAGTCATTTGTGAGAAAATCTCTCTCTCGTTCCTTCTTTTGTCAAAGTGCAATAGTAAAAACTTGCGAATTGACTTTCTTTGTTATGTTGAAAATAAACAAACTCAACGTTTCCACAGATTTTGTAGATCTGTTTATGGAATTAATAAAATTGGTATCATCATCTTCTAGAATTGGTGCATGTTCTAAACTTGCTTTCTCGTGTTAACGTTTGTAGCATACCACTAAAATGCATTCATTCAGAAATCGTTATTGTTTTTATTACACATGCTACGCAAGAAATAAAATTTGCAATTATGATAGTAATTTTGTGAACTAGAAAATGTGCGCTAGAAATGAAATTGAAGAAAGGAAAATGTCGTCTTATGAAACAAATCCCCAGCTTACCCTGAAGAACTAGAGCGGTTTCTCTGTGATCCTAGAAACCATCGACACGTGTCTTAAATCGGTCCATGGGTGCACATTTGAGTGCGCCTTTTCTGTTTCTTCTCTCATTTTCACACTTGGTGAATTTCTCGTTTTGATGAGAGACAGTGCAATGCTACTTCTAGCTTGGACCAAAATTACTATTACTCCCACGCTACGACACGATGTACGAGAGATGCAAAAATATAGCAACAGTAACAAGGAATGTAAACAAAAGAAATAATCTTTTTTTCTGTTGTCCCCAAAGACTAAATTTGTCGTAGTTAAACGAAACGTAACAAGCGTTCATCCGCGCGGGAAAAGTAGACATTCATTATTTTTACCGGAATTTGTATCAGATTCTTAAAATCAATAATATTTTAACGTTACATATTTAACCTCATCATGAGAACATTAATATTAATGTAATCTCCCAGACAAAACACGGACAACGCCAGTTCATCATCTCGCATCGTCTCGTCTAGCATCTGATGAAAGTGCAAGACACTCTGGTTAATAAGACCGCATTCTTTAAGCATGGGAAAGTTAATAAATAGCATAAAATACCGCGTAAGCATTAAAGCTTTGTTGTTGTGTCTTGGTTGTGTGTCGAAGAATCAGACCTGCTGCATATGCAAGAAGGCAATCCAACTATTAAATACAAGCTTAAGTATGTTTTCTTCCTGCACTTTACTTTCCCTACGCTTTCACATTAAGTAACATTGTTTCCAAAAATAGAACCTTCTGAGAAGAGGACAAAGCGAAAACAACGTTGTCAACTTTTTTGGTGGAGGATGTCGTGGATTTTTTTGGATTATGCTAATATAATACTAAAACTTACTGCCCTAAATTGCCATTTCACACTGGAAAAATGGAAGAGACGATGTGACATTTGACTACTACGTCAAAAATGATGTAGAGATTCTATCATGGGAGTTCAAAAATAGGGAGCAAGTTAAGTTAAGCGTGGAACTGTCGCATGTTCAGGCCCAACACGTACTGCTTCAATTACTTATTGAGTGAAAGAGTCAAAAACTGAAGGGAAGGAAGCAACACCACACAGTCACGATCACGAAAGACCGAATGACGCATAACGCCCTTGTGTCTTTGTGTATGGCCTGCAATAAATTGCTAATAAACGGTTATCCTCGCTATTACAATGTCCGTCACTTGTTATCTCCCGAATTGTTTTTTTTTGTCTCCGCTTTTTTGCATTACAGTAACCAAAAAAAAAGATAAGAACAGAAGGCCAAGAAGCAAGTGTAATGTAGTTTTTTTGGTGATGTGATGATGAAAGTTGCTATTTTATTATGACATGTACGTATACGAACGTTCTTCTATGTAAGCTCGAGCTGCGACGCCTGTCCCAAGTCATGATTACGCATGCAAAGTAATTGTGCTGAAGGACGAAAATACGAAGATAGAGCTTTTTTTCCAGGAACTGTCGCAAATGTTACGTCCGCTTGGCATTGGTCCCCTCAAACAAGCCACAGTGGGAGTTTATTTGGTGCATTTTAGGATTCATAAGATAAAAAAATCTGGGGAAAGTACGTACTATATGATGATTTGGTGACTGATGAAAGAAAGCGTTGAGTTCTTGAGTTTGCTTTGGTTTTTTTTTTCTATTATGACATGTACGTATACGAACGTTCTTCTATGTAAGCTCGAGCTGCGACGCCTGTCCCAAGTCATGATTACGCATGCAAAGTAATTGTGCTGCTGAAGGACGAAAATACGAAGATAGAGCTTTTTTCCAGGAACTGTCGCAAATGTTACGTCCGCTTGGCATTGGTCCCCTCAAACAAGCCACAGTGGGAGTTTATTTGATGCATTTTAGGATTCATCAGATAAAAAATCTGGGGAAAGTACGTACTATATGATGATTTGGTGACTGATGAAAGAAGCGTTGAGTTCTTGAGTTTGCTTTGGTTTTTTTTCTGTCGGTCACTCTGGATTCTGGATATATACATACTAGATTTATAAATGAAATAAAAAAAATCTCAACTCAATTCCTTATATTGAAGGTTGTGGTTTTCATTGGATATCAGAACTCAGAAGAGGGGAAGATGAAGATGTCCTCTGGCTCCTGCTTTCCCTTTGCTATTCTTCGTCTCGTGTTCGCCTGTCAGATTTGTCCATGTCCTCGTGCTTAAAGTGACGTAAAAAAGCTGCTTAGACTCCCAGCTTAACTATCCCTGTAGACCTATCGACGAGTCAGTATGCCTCGTTGCTTTAGACTCTTTTGAGGCAATGCGCACACTTTCTCCTTGGCTTGTCTTCGTTTAAGCCAATTTGAGGGCATTTGGTCCCATCCATAATATTATATTCTGGCCATGACTGCGGATAGTTCTTGACTACCAGACCCTTGTCTTCTTCTTCTTTCGTTTTTTTTCTTTTCCTTTCCCTTCTGTCGTTTGCAGAACGAGATGCTAACTCGGAACAAATTGCTGTCTAGAGAATTGTTGGTCTTTCTCCCATCTTTTTACGCCGTCATGACGTTAATAACTCATAAATAACTGGCGTGGGTTTCATTTAACATTTAATTGCAAGCAACCAAGCAAAATTCCGCTATAACCCTCCGATCATTTTTATTATACATTATGTAGTTTACACGTTACCAGACGTCAACTTTGATTTTGTACTGTAATACCAGCTTTTGCTTGTATTTTATACAATAACATTTATGTGTTTTTCTTGTGTGTGATAG
>JABASF010000951.1:0-28593 GCA_019776145.1 Harlomillsia oculata
TAATTGTAGCCATTGTTGTAACCGCTGTTGTAGTTGTAATAGTTGCGTCGCGGGTAATTGTAATTGTAGTTGTTGTAATTCCTTCGGTAATAACGACGACCTCCTCCAACAAGACTGCTACCGACAAAGGCTCCGACGGCTCCACCTCCGGCGCCAATTGCTCCCCCGCCAATTGCCCCGCCGAGTGGACCAAAAATACCTCCTACCCCGCCTCCAACTGCTCCTCCGATTCCACCACCGATTGCCCCTCCAATACCACCGCCAATGGCTCGAGGAACACTTCCTTCCAGTAGGCCTCCAATAGCTCCACCTTTGACAATGCAAAATATGACGATAAAATGATAATTTATGATGAACAGTTCAGTTCTGGTTTTTATTGGCTAGGAACGTGCTGTAATAAATTATTGGTAAAACCTGCTCCACCACCGATGGCACCTCCAACACCCCCTCCAATAGCTCCTGGAAGAGGACCGCCGATTCCTCCAAAGGCACCACCGATAGCCCCTCCGATCTTGCCACCAACTGCACCACCGATTCCAGATATGATTTGCCGCTTCGGCCTACTGTTGGGTCTCTCCTCAAGGGAAGCTGCGGAGCCCACCGTTAAAACCGCACATAGTATGCAAATCTGCAATTTTTCAAATTAATTTTTAAAATGTGTCACAAATGTGTTTATGTGAATGAAATAGAGCGTCAAGCGCCGTTTCGGAAAACCAAACCCGCAGGTTGACATTGGAAAGGGCAATTTACAGCATGAAGCCGTATAAACTTCAGGGGCAACTTGAC
Organism: Harlomillsia oculata; assembly: GCA_019776145.1. Lineage (NCBI taxonomy): Eukaryota > Metazoa > Arthropoda > Collembola > Entomobryomorpha > Oncopoduridae > Harlomillsia > Harlomillsia oculata. Next base: position 787 of record JABASF010000951.1, read on the forward strand.
ACTACGCACTTTATGGATCACTTACTTTGGCAATTAAGCCGACGTTCCTTGCCATTGCGTCAGTCTAATGATGAGTTGAGAAAAAGGGAAGAAGGAAGCTGAGCTGAATTGCTGAATTAGCTGGGCTAGGCTGAAGGCTTAGCTGAAGATGAGATGTGATCTTTGGCAATTTTAGACTGGCCAGAAACTAAAAGTGAAATGAACCATGAAGCTTGTTTAAATACTTGCTGGTTGTCTGCACTCGTGCGAGTGTCCATGTCCATTCAATTTTTTACGGCATTTTCGGGGTCCTCCAATTTTTTAGTATCTCCTCCTCTTCTTCAGAAGTAACGACGACGTCATCGTCATCACAGTCATCAGCAAGCAGAATAAATTGTCAATCTCGCTACTTGGTAAACTCGACTCATGGATATCAGACGTGAGATTTCTTTGCTTGAGATTGGGATGGTTTGCTGTTTGCAGTTGCACATCCCATCGTCACATCACCCAAATGTTCCCATCGCACCACCCAATTCACTCTCACATCCAGCGATACTACATCACATCACACACACAATAACTTAGTCCTAAATTAAAATTCTTCTTTTTTATCTATGAGAAAGAGTGGCTTGACTTTGATGCTGTGCTGACACCTGAGACGTTTATTCAGTTGTTCCTCATTGCATCTTTTTGGTGATATTTATCCATCCTCCTTAGGCTCTCAACCCAAGCCAAGGCCTCTCCCTCTCTCTTTCAGGTCTTTCCCATGTGTGTCGTTGATTTAAACTCACACACTGAGTAAGATTAAGCTGTATTAAATCTCGAGCTCTCGAGTCAAGAGAAGACAGTCAAATCGAATGAGATGAGTGAGTTGTGCTGAGCTGAGGTGAACTAATTGCCAATTTCCAACTGGACTCCTTGAAAACGGAACCCTACAGAGTCGCAACACCTTGAGAAAGTTTAAGACACAAATTATTCGCACCTCTGAGCAAATGACGATTCACACGCGTCCTCATAATAGACTACAAAAGACAAAGACAAAGGGGCTCAGGACACGCAATGCAAAAATCCAAATGGCAAATGCACAAATTGAACATTGGATATCGCTTTGAGGTGCAATCGCCAACGCACATCTAAAACAAGTGTTTGGATTGTTATTTGATACGACATCGCATAACATAAATTGACGTGTGACGTGAGTGTTACAATCTTCTTTTTCCTTCCTCTGCGTACAAAATGCGGGTGGAAAGTCACGTAATCAATTCCAAAGAGAAACACGGCCACGCCAGCAACAACATCAACAAAAGCACCAAACAGGCGAAGTCAACAGTCGAGCCGGCCACGCGCATTTATCGGCAATGACGATTTTTATGACCAACATTCAAAACATGTGCATAATGGCGCGTAATGAGCGAATGTGATGACGACGCCTGTTCTTCTTGGTCACTAGTCACTTCGTCGTCAGCTCTTTCTTAAACTCTTACTTAACTGACGAAGGTGCGCGTGTAGCATCCTTAATATGACTCAGGCTCAAATCCCTTTCATATACTTGGGTACCACACTCTATAGTTTGTTAATATTTGGTCAGGCGTTGTCCATCGTTTGCGATTACCATCCGTCCGTCGCGAAAGCCGTGGCATTGACTTCCTCATCTCTTACTTGAAGTGTCCTTTATGAAAAGTGTCCGTCCATCCGTCTTTACTGCGAAGTGACTAATGTTTTGTCGGTACTCGGTAATAGCGAGGCAGCCACACGCGTCACTCAAAAACTTCCAAACATAAAATATAGAGATGTGTTACGTTACATGCTCATTACCTAAGCGGAGACCATCCTGCGACGCTTGTCGCATTGTATGCAAAGCAATCACACGAAAGAAACGCAAAAAATAATCGCTGCTCTGCCTTTAAACGTTTAGTAAATGCTCTCTGATGCTTTTTTGCCTTGGACGAAATTCTGAAACGAAGCGAAATGCTGCGGCTGTTGTTGAATGGATCCGAGGAGCAATTAAAATGGCAAACTGCATTACTTCAGCATGACACAATGCGCAAAAGTAAGCCAAGAAGATGAGACAAAGGAAACAGAAAAGTGATTGATCGCGCATAATGTAGTGAGTCGACACTGGAAGTCACTTTTGCATGGCTATTAACCTTTTGTTGGATAAGATTCACTCGCACATCATTAAAAGGGTGATGGCTATTAATAATGGACAGAGTGTCACGCGTCACACTGTTCGTTCGTTCCCATCGGAAAACCCCATGTCATACAGTAGCTCCATACAAATCTCATTATGGACATGTAAATGCACGCCAATACAACCAGGGGATTCCATGGACAAATCACCAAATCACAACAGAGCTCAAATTCCTGTGTATGTCTCACATCTCGCACAACACAACAATCGAAACCAGACCTCCTGTGCTACACTTTTTGCCGTCGAGTTCCGTGCCCGACAACCATTGATTGCCTATTTGTTGGTCATTGGTCGCAACGTGTCCATATCATTCCCAAAAGTCATCGTCGTCACACCAGGAACCTCAGAGTTCATACATTAATTCATATTTTTCCAAGATCATTTCATATCGTATCATCAAATCGATTTATATTGGCGCATTGAACCTCAAAAAGGTTATCGTTGTTGTTGATGCGTTGTCGGGTCGTTACGTTGTTTGCTATTGTTGTTAGTTGTTACTATTGTTTGGATCTTCGTGTTACGACGACACTTCACAGTCCATTGACGTGCGGTATTGTTGTTTTGTCTGAACAAAATATGATCCACCGGCTCGTTTTCTTTCCATTGATCACGCTGGAGAACGGAACAAAAAGTCAAAACTATTAATAGGATTATTAATTACTACTTTCAAACGGATCATCAGCGTCGACGTGGGAAGTAAATTCCAGTACGTACGTACGCAAGGTAAAACATCAGGAATGAATGAAAAACCACTTTGAAAAAATTTGTCATCTTTTTTCTTTAAAATAAAAAATGTTAACTCAAAAGCCGACGAAGTGAAAAAGCTTCAAGACAGCGCATCACTGCATTTTACAGCGTGGAATGGAGAGTGGACTACAATAAACCCAACCCACGCAAAAATGGCAGAAAAGTAGACACTTTTCTCTGCACTTGTCATACTCTCATATTGCTAAAAAGAGTGCATTAAGGACAGTTCAAGTGTCAAAAGTGCTACTCATTCAGACTCTCACACTCCAAATGCGACATCAAGGTGCTCTAATGCTTTATTTGTAAGGAAAGGCCTTTTTTAAAAACATTTTGGAACATTTTATGGACCACCTTCAACACAAAGCATTTCTGTACAAATGACACAAGGATTTTCTTGGAAATCGAGTTCACACAAGTGAACCTCTGCTTTTTTTGCCATACAAGAGGAAGGAAATCTACTGGAAAGTACGCTCGACTGTTTGTCCTGTCCAGGTTGAGACTTGAGAGACGACGATGAGACTTGAGATGAGACACATTTTGTCATTTTAATCATCACAGTCAAGTGTGGAATGCAGTGTAATTGAAGACGCAATGGGTCTTCCTTGTTATTCAAAGCGTCAAGGTCTTTGAGGTAAGACTAATAATATAAATTGACAAAAAAGGCCGATACTGTTTGCTCTAATGGGATGCCTATTTGGCATTACGTGGCCGACAATTATTAAATATTGAAGAAGGTGCGAAAAGTAAATAAATTCTACTGTTCACATTGTTTTCACTCCATCCAAAGTCAAATGCAACAAGTTCCTGGTACGACCCCAAAAATTAGTTTACTAATTTCGATCTATGAATGGGCTTTTTTTCGAGCAGCACTCGACAAAAAAGCGAATAATAATTGAGATATTTATGTTGAGCAACGGACGACGGACCAACTGCCTCAGAATAAAGTGCGTAAATTCAATTTGAATGGAGTGCTGATATTTAAAAGTCTTGTAAAGAGAAAAGCGTAGTTTTCGACATTCGCAATCGTAATTCTCATGTCGTACAAGACTCATTAAACCTGAGTGAGTGGACGTGAACTGAAAACGAAGGTGTTAAGACTTGGCTTTGGCATTGCGTGCCAGCGGCACACAATGACCATGTGTGTCAGTGTGTCCACTGTCCATCCAAGTAGAATAAAAGAAGGAAGAAAGAACCAATTTTTATGACAAATGGCTCACTGTCGTAATAAAAGATGAGAAGTGATGTGAAGTCTGCAGTACTTTAGTTTTTGCATGCCACCAGACCGTCAGACTAAAAAATGGAAATCATAATAATATTCGATACAATTGAAGAGCTAGAGAAGCTATCTCTAGCTTTTCACTGGATACAATGCTACACTGACACACACACTTGAAGATTTGAATGGCAAGGTTAAGTTCCAACTCAAATCATGTCGAATGTGGATTCTCATTTCATATCGGACCGTGTTTGACCACAATGACCAACCAACAAGGTACACTAGTTACGTGACGAGCTATGCAAATGTAATGCAAACAGAGTCATTTCCTATTTAAACTGTATTTTGTTTCATTCTTTTCTTACGTTGCACCCTTCCGTCAGTACGGCAAATTGAGTCATTGAGTTGAGGGCTGTGGACACAGTCCAATGCAATGTCAACGGGAATTACACAAAAGCAACCTCATCATCACCGGCTAATGCTTTTGTTTGTATTCCGACTGGCACATTAATTCATTTTCCGTGTGAATGTTTATGGTAATAAAAGGTTAATGGTACAAAATGCACAAAATGACACGCAGCAACCAAGTCTGCCTGCTTCCGCAGCGAAACAACGGAACAAGGAAAAGATGAAACCAAAACTTCAAAGACTTTATTAGGCTTGAAAAATGAACGTGACGAGGATGAGAAACTTGCAATGCAACTTTAAACCGTCATCGTCTCACTACTCTCACAAAAATTATGTTACGTAACCTTTGAAAGGTGATCCATCGTCTTTTTGCCTCCTCCCGTCACACCTTTAATTTGAATGACAATATTTCCATTTATACACTCGACATTCAAGTGTCATCCCGCACTAAAAGAGTCGCAGCGAAACGCGACGACGCGACGTAACGCAAATTAAAATAATGGCATATAGACGACGCGACACAAAAAATCGTCATCACAAAGGACATTAAAATCCTAGGGAATTCAGATGATTCAAATATCACGTCTGTATCGGCTTGTTTGAACTAACTACGTAAATACAAGAATAAATGATTATTATTCTACAAAAATTATAGATGCAAATTGGAGGTGCAGCAGAGTGTTGCAAAAACGACCTACACATGCCTACCTGGCGCAGCTGCCTTTTCCTTACATTTGTGTGCTGTGCAAGGCATTGCCAATACGAAATCTACAAAATTGGTTTGCGCAATTTTTGCTGAATTACAGGAATGCACAATGCGAGCGAGCAATCTCAACTTGTTTTATACGAAGATAACTTACAAGTTGCAATGTTGTACTAGGAGTGCAATTGGGCAATGTTATTTTAGATTAGACCTGTCAGTCTCTTGGCGTAGGTCACATCATAGACAAGCAAGCGCTAACAGCGAAATGTTTTACTCTCATCGCTTGAATGACCTACGCAAAATGAAGTAACCCCTTTATTCGCCGAAGCAGTGTTGACTAGCGTTATGGTGAGACGTGAGACCCAATAACAGAATAATAATGATGACAAGGTCAACCGGCCCTTATTTGATGTTTTTGTAGGGAAACTTGGAGTGGCAAAATGCATTTCTACAATTCTACAACAATTTCATTGTATAGTGCATTATTGTCGTTTGCATGGCGCGGATCAAAATGGCAGATTCGCATTAGTCAAAAACATGAGTATTGAGGATACGGTCATTTCGGTCCAATTTTTTGAGCTTTTTGTGTATTGAATATTGAACGAGCTTCGGCGGCAACAATGTTCAGAGAGCTTTTATTTCTAGTTTGTGCAGCGGCGTTCGTCTCAACCGAGTCTGATTTCATCCGGACGCTGCAAGAAGGAAAATTTCCAGACTGGTTTAGTTCGACTATCAAAAGACCGCTTGATTTGGACACGGTTAGATGAGACTTTATAATTGCATTGATCGTTGTTTTGCTGATTTAATTATACTGCCGTATAACAGTTTCATCAAGTTTTGCTTCGTTTCAGATGGACTTAATTCGAGCAAACGGTTATCCCGCAGAAGCTCACAATGTCATATCCGGAGATGGATATATTTTAGGGTTACATCGGATTCCCCGTGGAATTCGGAATTCTAACGGGAATGAGACGGGAGATGACAAGCCTGCAAGACGAAGAATGCCCGTGTTTGTCATGCATGGAAATTTCCAAAGTTCGGCCGACTGGGTTCTCAATGAGGATCCAAACAACTGCTTCGGTATATTAACAAGTTTGTCAAAAGTTTTGCTACAATTTTCCCATTTATTTCCAATTTGAATGGTTCACAGGCTTTTTATTGGCCGAAGCGGGCTACGACGTTTGGCTGGGGAACTTGCGAGGAAACGTCTACTCGAATCGACATGTAAACAAGTCCAGTCTCACTCCCGGGTTTTGGAACTTTAGGTGAATTTTTGTTATTTGCTCGAATGATGAAAACGATAATTTTTTCAATTTTCTCTTCATTTTCCTTCGAAATGAAACTTTCTTGCTTTGCATTTTCCAGCTTTGATGAAATGGGAAAGTACGACGTGCCTGCTATAATCGACTACATTCTGAAGACGACGCAACAGGAACAGTTGCACTACATCGCATTCTCACTCGGAACAACCATGTTCTACACCGGTATACAAATTATGGCTTCGAAAATTGAAAAAGTCAAGTCAAAAGCAAAAGTTTTCTCATCATATTTTTAAACATGAATTTACAGGAATGATCCAAAATCCAACGTACAACTCAAAAGTCAAGTTTCACATTTCCATTGGACCATCCGTTTTCTTTGGCAAGTGGAGAAGCCTTGCTGTTTTGTTTTCTCCTTTGGTTGCGTTTCCTCAAGTGAGTTATTTGAATTTCCACCTAGTTTGAAAAATTACGAACGGCTTGACGCGACTGTGCGTTTTTTGATACCGTTTCTTTTTCCCAGTTTTTGCAAGATCTCACGGGTGGATTTCCCATTCCGACAACAGGCACGGCCAAATTCCTGTCCAAACTGTTGCCATTCATTTGCAACCCAAAACTGGACTGGTTTGGCATTTGTCGAAACGTCATGTTTTTCATGCTCGGCTACGGAGCAGACGGTATCTCACATGACCAAGTCCCCGAAATCCTGGGTCACATTCCCTCACCTGCGTCCTTCAAAACTGTAGTTCACGGAATGCAAATGATGAACCATAAACGATTCGCCAAGTACGATTACGGACCGCTCCGTAACTTTGACTTTTACAATCAGTCCACCGCTCCTGATTACGACTTGTCGCTAGTCACTGCACCCGTTGCACTCGTGCGTGGACCCAACGACATTTTCGCCAATCCTGATGTAAGCATATCTTCTAATGACATTCCCGTAAGATTAATGTTACTCATCGTTGGAAATGTGGGGTTTTAGGATGTGGACCGATTGGCTGCTTTGATTCCAAATCTTGTGGACTATTTCGTGGTTCCAAACGAGCAATTTACTCATATCGAATTTACCTATGGACGTCAGGCTGCTTCCTTGGCCTACGAACACATTCTTGCCCTTCTGCGTCGATTTACAAGTTAATAATTAATAATTATAATGAAATCGGATAATGACCACCAACTTGATAAAATTGCATTCAAAATGCTCAAAATGTTCATTGCTGCTGTTCACTTTGTCTCAGTAATGCCATGCTTTAAGGCTTTCACTGTTCACTTCAAACTTTCCAATACATTTTTAGTTTTGAATCAAAATAATCTGCATGGTTTTATTCGATTTTTCTTATGTGAACACAACAGGACAATAATTATTAAATTTTGCTAAAATGTCAGATATGTCATCTTTTGCCATTTGCGGTAAGGGAATGGGACTCGGTGGATTTTCCCGCAGAGGTTGTATTTGTTTCTCGTACCAAACAGTGTCCCACCACTGACCCAACTTGTACCCAATGGTTCGGTACTCGGCTATTTTGTAGAATCCGAGAGATTCGTGAAGGCGAATGCTCCCAGGGTTTGGCACGGTGGCTCCCGCGATAACAGTGAAGAAGCCTTGCTTCACAAGGAGAGCAAAGAGAGCTTCATACATTCGAGTTCCGAGTCCTTGTCCTTGTACTTCCGGTCCCAAGTACACTGCACTGTCCACCGACCATTGATAAGCAGCTCGTTCTTTGTGTTCGCAAGCGTACGCGTAACCCAGGATACTTTTCGAACCGTCTTCACCAACCGACTCTGCAATGAGCCAAGGGTACTTCTGCATAACATTGGAAATACGGTTTTTAAGATTGTCCACGGTGGGTATCTCCTTTTCGAATGAAATTGCAGTGTTAGCCACGTAGGGTCCGTAGATGTTCTGAACTCCTTTGGCATCTTCGTCACACGCCGAAGCCAACCGGATCGTTATCTTGGGAAGCATTTTGATTGACCGTTGCACCCCTGGGAAGATAAATGAAATGTTGAATGCAAAGAATTAATCAAATCATATTGTAACTTGTGCTTGTGCCTACAATTGTGAACAGATTCCGATCACCTGGAGAAGAGTAAAAACACAGTTGAAGACGATCTACTGAGTATTGATACTAATATGTTACGCTAAACTTGAATCTGATGGATGGACGTGAGTGATGCTCGGTAAAACTGGGCTCAGTCTTTATTTAATTCATTCTTGCGACCTTGTTGTGGCGTCAGGGTCACATGCGCCGACCACAAATGAAGCTCAATTGAATGAATGCACGTGATTAATGGCCACAATGCAATAAACACAGCGCAGTCTGAATTTTAAACTGTGCTTTGTATGTACATTTTTCTTAATTTATTTTTTCAACAAACTGTAAAACATTAAATAAGTACGTCAAAAAGTCAAAAGGCAAATGAAGAAAGACAAAACACGAAAGAAGAACGCGTGTAAAATCTTAAAAGTTGAACATTTAAAGGTAAAGACTGGCTGCGAAGACAATGTCTCGCTTGATGAGTTTGACGCCAGCTCCGAATTTTTCCTCGAGATCCTTGTTGCCGATGACTCGGGCTGCCATTGCCATTTGACGAAGGAGTTCCTCCAGTCTTCGCATACATCGAATGATTCCACCTGAGTATAGTAGAACATTTAGCATTGTGTGGGAATCGAATCACTTCACTTGAACATACCAAGCAAGAAGAGCACTTTTTTGCCATTTTACCTTCAAAAATATCCGTCATTTCGCAGATAGACCTAAAAGTTGCACCTCGGCACCACTGAAACACCACCTGCATAAGGAACGGTTTGAACAGGTTGACGTAGTCTTCTTCTTCGAGCTCCAACTTAGAGTCCTTACTGACCTTCGCAATTTGCCGTGCCATATCCTAAACCAAATACTCAGGATCAATACTAGTCATATAGTCTTGAAAGTACAGTCGAAAATTAACAGCAGAGGCCCACTTTACCTGCATCATTTTGAGAGCAGAAGTCAAATCATCCGACAACTTGGGAAACTCATTGCTGCGTTCGTCGCAGAGCACGCAACTCAACACTGCTACACATTTGGAAGTCTCGAGAGCGCTGAACGCATTGCTGAAGATCATTTCGGTGAGAAGTAGTTCATCCCCACTTGTGATTTCGCAAGCAACCCTTCCCTTCAAGCTGATAACGTCGTCGTCACTGCAATAGCCGAGTCGACGCAGCACTCGCTTCCTGCATTTCAACTCGTCCATCTGCAAAAGAGACTTGGCCTTCTTCAACTCTTCTTTGGCAGCCTTCTTTAACTCTTCGACCTGTCGGAACACGGAACAGTCAAAACAAACGCATTGCAATTCCAGCTCATAACGCGTTCTGATTACACAAATTACTTGCATTTACAAACCTGCAGCTTATCTTCGTAGAGCTTCACCAGCTCATGAGCCTTCGGGTCCTTGTGCAAGGGATGTGCCTGCAGTCTTTCGTCGTATTGCTTGAGCGATTTGATCAACTGGAGAAACGTGTCATCGTTGATTTTCATGTCCGTCCGGGGGTCCAAACCGGGAGGCTCTTTAAATCTTTTGAGGACTTCTTTAATGCTCGTGGCCACGACCACTCTGTTTTCTTCAGTTTTAAGATCGTTCGGGATGTACAAGCGAACTTGACTGATTTTATTGACAACTGAGAGGGCTACCGGAAGAATTTTCATGACACCTTTTTCACCCGGACCAGGAGGACGAGCACTTTTCGTAGACTAAGAATAGAGCAGAAAAATGTAAAAACACTATTCCTATATACCAAAGTTAAACAGCATCGTATGCTGGTTACCTTTGTATTCAACACGGAGTCAGGAGCCACGTTCAAAATGACGTCAACAATTATCACTTGCTCGGTTTCACCTTGAGCAGTCTGCTTACGGAAGTTGACAACTGCGCCCCAACCGAAATCATGCTCCGCAGTTTTAATCTACAGAATGAAGATGGACAGTCAATTTTAGTGCCTTTAAAATGCAAAATATATCCGTCAGTTTACAAACAACTCACATTAACCATTCGCCCGGACTGAAGGAAAGGTACGATGTACTCTGGCTTCGTGATCCAAGAATGGAACTGATCGTTAAACTCCATGATCGAGTTCTTAATGTTGTAATAACTGACGACGCTGTCTTCATTGGGAATATTGATCTTCTTGTGCCTTTCGGAGGCCGCGATGTACTCTACGAAAGGGAAAGTCGGACCACATTGAATACTTTCACTAGTCACTTTCAAATAACTCAGCTGTGATAATAAAACTTACTCTTGCAAATGTCGGGTATTTTGCAGTAGTTCTGAAACTGGAAGAAGCTGCGTTGCATCATGTACTCAGGGTTGATTTCCTCAACGCGGAGCAAGTTCAGAATCATGTTGTAGGTCAAATGAAATTGCGAGTTGATTGCATCCGCAGATCCTTTGAAAATGTTCCTCCCCGCAGCTGGAGAGATCTTTTCGTCAATCATCACAATCGAAATTCCTTTGTCGTCCAAACTACGCCGACCCGCTCGTCCTGACATTTGAATGTACTCTCCAGAAGTCACCCATCGAACACATTTTCCGTCGAATTTCCGCATACTGGTGAACAAGACAGTTTTCGCAGGCATGTTGAGTCCCATTGCAAAAGTCTCAGTAGCAAACAACACTTTGATAAGCCCTTCGGAGAACAGAATTTCAATGGTTTCTTTTAAGAGAGGAAGCAAACCTGCCCAACCAAACAACATCGACATTGATTGATTCGAAATGTGAAATACATATTATATCACTAAATTGTCAGATTGTGAAACTAACCGCCGTGATGAATGCCAATGCCTCGTTTCAAGAGTGGCAGTAGATTCTCCACTTGAGGCAGCTTTTGGTCGTCTTTACTGAGAACGTCGATAGCATTATTCCAAACTTCCTCCACTGCAACCTTATCGTCCACTGTACCACCAAATACGCAATAATAACAGTCAAATCCGCAAATAACTAGAACAGTTCCGTAAGTTTAGAACTCACCACCGTTGAAGTCGAGCTTGGCTGACTGTAAAGCGTACAATTCGCATTCCTTCTTGCTAAAGCTGAACACAATGACTGGAGCCAAGTCGTTCTCCAAAATCACTTTGATGACCTTCTGGACGGACTGCTCACCACCTCCCTTTTTCCAGTTCCCACCACCACCTCCGTGAGGCTTATTGTCACCACTTTTCAACATTGACATGGCAGTAGTAAAGGCATCGTCTTTGAAATTCCCCTGCAAAATCAATTCGTCCTTTCATTTCCCTTCTTCAATCCACCAGACTTTGAAATATAGCTGTAACAACCGCACTTACGTGTTCGTCCACAACCATATGAATTCCATCAGCACCAGTCGGGTAAATATAGTGAATGAGTGGAACTGGGCGATGTTCGGTGTGAACGACGTTGACCTGCTGACGATGCAAATATGTGATCCACTGGGCAAACTCAATGGCATTCGGAATCGTCGCAGACAAAAACACATAGTGAGTCTTCTGAGGGAGTAAAATGATTGTTTCTTCCCAAACCACTCCACGCTCCTTGTCCCTCATATAATGAATCTCGTCAAATATGACCCAACCGACCTCACGCATGATTTCCGATCCTCGGTAAAGCATATTCCTCAAAATCTATCAAGTTTCAAAATCATTTAAGACTTGGAAAGAATAAAAAAGGTGACACTGCCGACTAGGTACAGTTAATGTACATTCTCACCTCAGTCGTCATGATTATACAACTGGCACGCGGATTAATCGTAACGTCTCCAGTGATGAGACCCACTTCCTTGAACATCTCGTTGAATTCTTGGTACTTCTGATTACTCAGAGCTTTGATCGGAGTCGTATAAATGATCCGCTGCTGATCTTTCAAACCCCGTGAAATGGCATGCATAGCCACGACAGTCTTTCCAGCAGAAGTATGTGCAGAAACCAACACGGACTGATAATTGTCGACACAATTAACAGCGACCTTCTGGAACCCGTCCAATTCGAAAGGATATTCCCTAGACGGAGTTTCAATCGAGTGCAAATCAATGTACTCTTGTTTCTCGGGTACAGCCACACTGTGAGTGCATCCATATCCATCCGGGACTTCAATGTGTTTCACTTCAATCCGTGGAAGTTTCGTCATGAGTTGACCTTCCATCTTGCTCCAAGACAGTTTCTTCTCAGTCGGAGCAGTCCCTGGTTCCTGATCATCTCCTTGATCTACCATCTCGTCCTCATCAATGTGGTCCATTTCATCCTCAAAATCAGAAAAACCCTTACTCTCCGGTGAACTTGGACTAGCTTCCGGCGGTTCTTCTACTTTCTTTTCCTGTTTGATTGCCATCTTTTTCGATTTCTTGACCGGTTGTTCATTTTTATTTTTCCCAAGTCGTTTCCGATTTCCAGTTGAGGTCGATGGCAATTCATCTTCGGACACCGGTTCGGTGTCAAGCTCAATGACTTCGACATTGTCACTGCAAGTTGACATATACAATAAATTGCAGTATTTTTCAAAATATAATGAAAATGTAATTTAAATCAAAACTCACTCCTCAGCTGGCTTGGCAGGTGCGACGAGTGGCACATTCTTCTTCTTTTTGGTACTCTTGGACTTTTTATTATCAATACTTTTCTCAAACACATTGAAAATGTCTTCTCCAAATATATCGTCCATTTTGAAAAACAAACAACTTCAATTCTTTACATAAAAAATTTAAAAAATTCTATTAAAAAATGAAAGCACATTTGATTCACGTGGCGGACTAAAAGAGAATGGAGCGAACAGCGAACGAGCAGGTCGAGCGAGCAGCTCAAACAAACCGACCGAGCATTGAAAAGTTGCGCGTAGGGTCTTAAAGCCGGCCTTTATGTTTTTGCCCAACTTTTTGGTCTTTTTCTGGTAATCGGCAGTATTAAATCAAATCATTTCATTCATTCATCTAATTCATTTCTGAAATGAAAGTGTAAACAAGCTGATAAAAACTTGTTAAGCGTTTAAGCCACAAGGAAGACGGGAGGACGAGGACCCGGAACTCCCTTTTTGGTATTTCCAAAATGATTAAAAATTAAATCTGTTATTTTTTGTTGAAGTAAATAATATTAACCATATTTTTATTTTGTGGATGGGCTGAGCAGCTGTTTTAGTTCATTACGACCGAAAAAGGAAGAAAAAACATGAATTCGGGTACGGAAAGTCCCAAGATGGGAGTCCTGGGACGAGGTCACAGTGAGAGGAATTCTGAGGTCATGGATTCATCTGGAGAGGTCAAAGTTGTCACTGTAGTTGGGAGCACAAGTGCCGAAGTGTTAAATTCGATGAATCCCGGTATCATTTTAGGTCTACCTGAGGAGGTGATATTAAGATTTAAGAGTTGCTCTGTCTAGCAATGTTGGGCTTTTTGTGTTTTTTTGACAATATTTGTAATATAATGATTATTATTAATAATGTTTGTTTTAGGTCCTGGAAAATATTTTGAGCTTTTTTGAAATCTGTGAACTGAAAATGGTTCGACACCTGTCGGGAAATTGGAACAGGGAAGCAGTCCGAGCCTTGAGCAAGAAACAACTACGGATGAGATCTTTTGTATTCCATCAGCCACAACGTGCAATTACTGATGACACCTGGACTGCTCAAAGTGTCCTTCCGCACATGATGTTTGACCTCCAAGAGTTCCCAGATTGGGTTTTGGACAACGTGCTCAGCGTTTGTGGAACAATGATTTGGCGTCTTGCCATCAGATGCTCGTCGTACGAAATCTTGAAAAAGATTTTCCAGCGATGTCAGAATCTCCGTTTTCTGGACTTGTATTTCGCGGAGAGCTTCAGTTTTGATGATCCCGGGGATCTGGGCATTGTTCTTCCCCATTTGGAATCGCTTCGGTTAAAAGTGCAGGGTAGGTCGATTCCACGGGCATCTGAATTTATGGATCAGTTTGGACGTTGTTTTGTTCGGCATGTCCCGAATGTGACCCATGTTGAATGCGTTCAATACAATATGTTGACAGAAGCTTCGTTCCTTGCCAAGTTGTTGGTTCAGTTTAACACTGAGATAATCTTAAAAGTCGAAATTGTCGACAGTATGGGAGTGAGAGGAAAACTCAGTGACATTGCAGAAGCAGTTGCGGTTTTGAGTACCAAACACTGGCCAAACTTGCAGTCATTGAAACTTTGGGAGCAGAAGACATCTGAATCTGAAGATGAAGAGGTGAACAACAAAAGTAGAGGAGAGATCATCCGTTTTATCACCAGCGTTAGTGGGACTCTTAAGTTTCTGGATATATCCGGGATTATATTCGGTAAGAGTGTGAATCTCCCCGAATTTAAAAGACTGCTGGAATGCCGTGTGGATTCGACTTTCATAAGAAACGACACCTTCTTCACCAAGTTTCCGGTCCTCCGGACTATCATGATTGAGAATTTGCCAGCAACTAGTTTTCAGAGGGACAAACCACTTGAATCAGGGTTTGGTGCATTGAACACAGACATGTGGCGTTTAAACAAACCCTGGCGTGCACATAAACATCTATCCTCCATGGACCTCTTTATCAGCAGTGACTATCAAGTCCCCTGGGCGTTGGCAAAGATGTTCCCAAACTTGCGAACCGTTCGGCTTGTAATTAGAAAGATCAATAATATGGACACCAGTGTGAAGTTTGAGCCGCTCTTCCGATTTTTTGAAATCATGAAGGATCACCCACGTCTCGAGTCCTTGGACTTTGCTTTTGAAGATTGTGACACCTTAGAAGCGATTTTGGCGCTTATGGGAATTCAGTTACAGGACTGGGAGACGTTTCGAAGCAGCTACAAAAAGCTGGACGAGGCATCCGCAATCGTCACTTTGCCAAGTTTGAGGAACATTACTGGTACGTCATATAATGGGAATAATAATAATTATGTTGGATTATATTGGGATTTAATATGGTTTATAGTTACTCGCTTGTCCATTTATTATTCGTCTTTGTCTTCCTTTTCTTGTACAGGTTTAAAATTCTTCTCGGTACTGGCCCGTGAATATGGGACTGACATATTCTGTTCCAGGTTCTTGAACGTCTTCTGCTTTGAATTCATAGCAAAGATGGCCAATTTGAAGGAACTCGCGGTCACAAACCCGCTGTACGGGTACTTGCCCGATTTCAAACTAAAAGTCCGTGTCCAAAATAAGATGGTTGACAAAGCGAAGAGTGGGCTTTATTGGCGTCAGATACATAGCACGGGGATACCGGACGAGTTTGCAATATTTCTGCCAGGAGAGGAACCTCAGTTAGAAGACCAATTCATTTAATACATCTTTTGGACAATCGGGAAGAAAATGACTGCTTCCTTATCCATTTACTAGTATCTCATGTTTGTAGGACTTTGAATTTTTGAAATGTTCTTGTTCATTTCTTTCACTTTCGTATATAATTTGTGCTCGGTGTGTTCAATTAGTATTTAGGTTTTATATATCACACTATAATATGACTAGTCTAGAGCTACGGTGTCCACCCAAAAAGTTACCCGGCCCTTGTTAGTAATTTTGTTAGTAAATTCAGTTTTGGCTTTAAAATGGCAAGACACCGTGGTCCGCAGGCATCTAGCGTCTAACTTATATTGCCGTATTAGACATGTTGTAATTTATGATTTGTTTTGCTTTTGAAAATGTAAAAATAAAAAGGCAACTTGATGCAATTTGCTACATTTTTCACTGTGACCTGTTTTATTGAATTTTCATTTTCAACTGTCGTCAAAAGTGATCAATATTTTGAATGAACTTCTGTTAGCAATCAATCGAGTTCAAAAACGCCAAAATCTAAGAAATTTTCGGGTTCTGCTTCAGGATAAAGCACGTTTCCGTCGTCGTCGACGGCTTCCAGCAGTTTCCTGGAGCTGAGCTCGATGTATCCATGATGCTTCGCCGCAGCTCGGCTGTACGGGCTGATGAAAGCCACTGCAGCAACATTGAATCCTTTGGATTTGCACAAGGCCTTGGCTCGTTTGTAGATCTCAATGGCAAGTCCTTGCTGGCGGAATTCAGGATCCACGGAAATGCCAAACATGTGTGGATACTCGTCAACGTTGTATTTGTTGGGTATGTCGGCATCGTTCAGGATCTCAAAGTAGAATCTGAAGATTCCTTTCGTGATTCTTTCCTGGAATGGTGGAACCGTTTGCACACCTCGTTTCTCCATCGTGATGATTCGACAACCCGCCACCTTTCATGATTGACACAACGAAATCGTTCATAATAAAAATATCCTCGAGGAGGAGTTGAAATTTTCGAAAATCCGTTTCGTACCTTTCCAGTAATTTTGTGTTCCGCGAAGAAATTGAGATTGTGCCCGTCGTTGAGAATATCAATGAACGCAAGCTCACATTCGTGGTCCAAGTCCCTCGTGTAGCCAAGACGGAACAGGGCGTCGTAGTAAAAACATTCTTTCAAATGTTGCAGGATCCTCGGATGATCTTCCGGTTCCACCATTTTGAAGACAAAGTCTCCGAACTCACCACATGCTGGATGATCAGAACCCATGGTTGCTATTTCCCGATATCTTGGACGAGATTGCGGGTGGTAATGGACAGACGATCGGACTGAACGTGACTGAAGCTCTAACGTTTTTGCAAGGTTATAAATAAGGAACAAAGGCTGTATCGCAATGTTGGGTTTTTGCACATTACAATTTACATTACATGGACATTGCATGGGCTGTTTCCAGTGGTTGATCGTGGCATGACACGGTCTGCTGAGTTGGTTTTGTTATCCTTTCAGGTCTCTGGAGAATGTCTCATGTCTTTCGTCCCATCACATTCACCTTACATAACGAGTAATGTGCAATTGAATAACGAGGCTAACACAAATGAAATCGTCCGTTGACGAAGTTGAAGTTGACTTTTTTTGCACGTACAGACAGCACCAATGAAAGCAATATCTAGAAATATCATTCCATTCCCATTTCCCATCGGCGCGTGTTGAGGACCAGACGGCCTTGTGAAACTGAGGCTTTGTGGTTTCAGGTCTGGTCAAAATCGACTAAACTGGTCTTTAATAGATTACGATTGCAAGAAGTAGGCGAGGAGGAAAACCGACTTGGAAAACGCGATTAAATCACAATAAAATAATTTCGCAAGTTAACTAGTTTTGGCTTTTGGTTGACATTTAACCAACCACGTCGACGGCGACTGTAGGACTGTAGCAGGCAACTGTGCTATTATGAGATTTGCGGTTTATCACTTTCCTTAATATGAAATTAATTGAACTAAGTAGCGATTACTTGGTATGAATCATCAAGGACAATCCACTTCACTATTGATGAAGTGCGCTGAAACGGGACAAATCTCAATCATCATCTTTTGAAGTCGTACACATAAAAATGAACAGCATATAACATTGCACTTTTATTAAACTCAAGGACAAAATGCATTCTGGGACGAAATGTGCATCATGAAATTATAAACCATCTTCTTCTTAACTTAAACTTAAAGACATCGTCTTGACTTGACGAATCCGAGGCACACGTCACTGCAGCAGTCATCCGAATCCCAGCAGGACTCGCCCAGAATTATGCAGTCGTCATCGTACCTTTCACCCTATGGAATTGCATAAAATATCAATTAACTTAATGCTAATCGAATCAATCACCGGAATGGAAATATGTATAAAAGTAGACGGAACCTTTCGTTTGGTGTATTTTTTCCATGAGTCCGTCAACGGAGACGGGGAAGAAGTGACTTGATCTAATGCAGTCATCATCAAGGCCAACAGCAGAAAAAATGCAACCGACCACTTCAAAGGATTCATTTTCTTATTGAATTTAAAAAATCGTTGCTTTTTACCTTTACCTCACCAACTGACTGCAAAACGTACTTTCCGGGATGAGTTTTATACATGGCATCCGGTGCTTGGAATGAAAGTCGCTTGTTTAGGGGGAAAGTGTTACAATGCATTCAGCTTTCGCCTTTGCCATTAATTTGCTCATTAATAAAATTAATAATTCATTTGACAGGAATGCAAACCAGATCTGGCTGCACTTGGCATTATGTGCAGATTATTCTGTGATTGATTCAGCTCACGGGCACACGCACTCAATGGGACGAATAAATAAAAAACAAAATTAAAGTTTGTGGATAAAATACTCTTGAATTTTGCATACGTTGACTTTGACTTTGACTACAAATATACAACTAAAATGCTCCTCCGTTTGCGTCACTGCACAAATAAACTAGCTGTAAATACGCTGTAAACTAGAGAACATCCCTTGTTACAATTTGGATGCAACAGCAACGGAATGAAATTGATATGCCGACTCGTTTGTTTATACTTACGTTTAGTTTCTAATCGTGTCATACTTTTATCTAATCTGAACCCGTGTTCTGACCTAAACTGATCTTTTTTGTATTAATTTGCGACATGAGTACGAAAAATAGCATCCACTTCACCAACTTGAACCGCGAGTCTGAGGTTTTGACTCTGAAGGAAGAGCTTTCCCCAGCTTTACCGGTCAGCGGGCGCAGGTCACAGGCCAGAGGTATTTCATTGAATTGTTGTTGTCCGTTGTTGTTGCTATAATTGGAACATGACCCTCAAAGCAATAAGCAATAATTACCGACGAAAAAGTCATAATCTCATTAGACGACCACCGTTTCCACCCGAAATTCTGAGCAAACTGATGAAAATTGAAAATCCTGTACCTTGGCTTGTTCTTGTGCGTTTGTAATCCGAATGGAAGTAAACTTTATCTTATCTGAACATTTGTTTGGTTTGATGTTGCTCGTTTGTTTACTCACCCAGTCAGCATGGCTCATACTGATGAGATAATAATATGACATAATGGAATAGCAATTAATGAAGTGACATATATCCTCTCTACACAAATTCCGCATCATTTGGTCAGTTGCTTTTGCTTGGCATCGCATGTGAGGATGCGAGTGGCATTGTAGCCTTTGTTTGTTGTCGGAGTCCATTTTTAAAACCTACATATTCATTCAGCACTCCAGTGAAATTCCTTCAAAATGCCCAGCAGAAACGACGCCGACTTGGGCAAATCGGACCCTGAGCTTGAAATTCTCACGGTGACGGAACCACCGGTAGACGTGGGCCTGAAATTTTGGGAGATTTGGGCAGTGAAAAAATACGAGCCGTACACTTCGAAATTCCAAATCAAATTGAGTGTAGGTGACGAAGTTTGGATCAAGAAAGAAGGCAGTGGATACTACCACGTAGCATTGTACGTCGGAAACGGGTATGTCATCCACGTGTCGGACGTCCAGAAGACTATAACCACCGGAAAAACTCTGGTTGCGCATGAAACGTTGGACCATGTAGCTGAAGGTCATTACGTTGGATTCCGGAAAACGGAAGGAACCTGGGCAGAGCGTGAGGAAATGGTACAAAGGGCCAAATCGGATGTAGGGAAAGTCGTTCCGTATTTGGTCACGACGGAAAACTGTGAGCATCAGGTCAGGGCTTGGATCACCGGGGAGGACATTGGGGATTTTAAGCATAAGATTACAGGAAGCTCTCAGGTCAAATGCCAATAAATATACACTTTTCTATGGCGCTTATGATCCTTTTGTAGCTGATAATAACTTAATTTTGGATGAAAACCACCAGATTGTGGATTACTTGGTCGTTGCTCTGATTGGAGGCATCATTTGTGCCGTCATCGGCGGAATAGTTGCTGTCTATGCCATTGCAAAAACAGTGCTTTCCGGGGTTCTTGGAGGATTCGTCGGATTTACACTCGGAGCGGTCATTGCTGCTGGAATCAAGTACGTGGGCACTTGTATTGAAGGACCAAATGTCACTCCAATCGAACGCAGCATGTCAGGCACTTCCAGAAACAGGCGGTTAAACATTTCCGATCATAAATTGTGAATTTGTGCATTTTGTACCAATTTTTTTGTTTTTATTGCATCAAAAGATTAAACGCTGGACATGTTCTCGCGTCACGACTTGATAAAATTACAAATTCTGTGCTATTTTGTCATATTTGTTGCTGGTTAACGCGGCTTAGCCCAAGCGGTGTATGGTTGCGGAGCCAAGTTGAGTCCGATAATTGGCACTTCGGACGGCGGTTCAGTTCCAGGGACTACGGAAAAAGTGAATCTTTGGAGCAGATTGGCTATCATTAAAAAGATGCTCGTTTTGGCCATGTGCTCTCCTGGACAGCGCCGCTTTCCTATGTTTTGGCATAAAATGTTTAGGTTAAGGGTGAAATGTGAAAGTCGCATGAAAGAGAAAGTGCATCAATTAGAGCTAATACCCGATCCAAAAGGAAGGAGCCACTCATCGTTGGAAATGAGTGTGCCGTCGCTGTTGACGAATCTTTCAGGTCGGAAGGTCTCGGGGTCACCCCAATGGGCTTCGTTTCTGTGAATGCCCCATGTGTTGATGAAAACTACCGATCTCTATAAAATCCGCGAACAGGATTACTTGCATTATACAGCTAAAACATGTTACATCTAATAACAGCAGTAAGGTTGACACTGACATACCGTCGGGATTTGAAACCCGTTGTACTCGATGTGCTTGGTAATCGTGTGTGGAGTGACTATTGGAGCGACACTCGCATACCGACTAGTCTCCAAAAGTGTAGCTTCCATGTAAACCAACCTGAAACAATGAACACAATGGAGTGCGGCAACTTGTTAAAAAATGTCACATATTCATAAAAGTGGAAAAAGTGCTTTCTTGGTTTTACTTTTCTCGGTCACTCAGGTCAACTGCTCGGTTTCGACCGACGAGGAGGTCAATTTCTTTCTGAATCTTCCGCTGCACGTCTGGATACAGAATCAAATACAGGAGGCAGAACCTGAGCGATGTTGTGGTCGTGTCACTTCCAGCCACGAAAAAGTCCATGCAGGTCACAACAAGTTGCTCGTCTGCTCATTTAAAAACTAAGACAGTAAAATGGACAAAGTGACCAGCTCTGGAGTCTACACTTCAGCAGACTTTATGACTTACCGAAAAAGTAGGGATTGTTCGGGTCAGATTCCTTCTCGTCCAAATACGCGTCGATAAAGTCCCGAGGCTCGCCTGGAACACGGGTTCTCTTGTGTTCTGCAATCACTCCCTGTTAAGAAAAGACTAACTTGTTTAATTTATCTTGTCCTTTGAAATGAGTTGTGAAACGGAATGACTCAATCTCGAAACTGAATTTGACTCACTCGCATGTGCTGCTTCAGACGATTGAATCCTTCTAGTTGATAAGCAAAACCGCTTATTTTTGGGAACAAGTGACGAAGGAACTGAAACGACCAAAACAAGCCAGCACCGATGGGTCGTCTTCGAAGTGTATTTTGTACGATTTGCTGCAGTTCCAGAATAGCAGGATCGTCGATTTCGCAATGGTAACCGCTAATCATGCCCCAGAGAGTTGACAGCACGGCCGGTCCGAATTTCTTGTCGAAGGTGACAACTGCTCCGTCCCTGTCGGGACTGGACGCGACTTCCTCAGTCAGGTTTCTGCATACCTTCATGACCTCTTGCATAATTGACGCTTCCATGCTGGCTTTCCCGAATCCAAAGTCCCGAAGGTGACGAACCGTAAATCTGCGTGTTTCCTTCCAGAGATCGCCCTCAGTGAGAATGACTCCGAGCACCTTTCCTTCGGCTTTAATCTTGGCAAAGTTGTCACGAGGACGTCCGTTCCATTCCTCCAGACGCATGACCTCGTGAACTATCTTCGGGTTGCTCAAAACCACTGTCGATCCATTCAAAAAATAATGCTCAAATCATGAAAAATCGGCATATGTCGACTTATCAGAATACCAGTGAATTTAGCAAAGGAGCAGGACATGCGAACCTACGAATCTTGGTCCAAAATAGAGACCGATGACATCTCCATATTTCTTGGCGTAGTGGTCAATCGCAAACCAGACACGCTGCCAGTTGATGAGGGCAATGTGAGGCAAGTTGCCGACAATTGGCCACCGAAACGGACCTGCCAGTGCCATGTGTAGGACAACACATTTTGGACATAACGGATAATATAATTTATAAATGAAATTTCGAGCAAATCCGACTTCTATTCCTTACCCGGTGGTAACTTGTTCCTGCGGTTGCCGAGTCCAAGTATAGTAACAAAGCACAACAGTGCAGAAAGACCCAGCAATAGCCAAAATAATGGCATTTTTGAGAAATCGAAATGAACAGCTGAACACTAAATGCACTTGCTAAAAAAGGTGATGGACACTGACGAAGAGAAACGCAGCGACGAGGACAACTGCGACCTGCGACTGATTCGTAGTAATCTCAAGCCCATTAGTGAAACAATCGCAGCGGAGGATGGAATATTGAAATGGAAAGGAAGAACGCATTGTTGTTGGTGAATGGGAGTGGCAAGAACGGCATTGTCACCAAGAGCCATTTTTTGACATGCGACAACACAAAATGCTACGAATATCATAAGCCAATCCTATAGAGTGACCAACCGGTTCTCGACAACACTTACTGTGCGTACACTATTCGACCTATAAAAAAGTTGGTGACATCTCACATGGTTTTGATAGGGCACGCGTGCCAATTTGGATGGATATGACAAAAATCCCTTCTAACAACTGTGTTAAAGTGCCAAGGTCAACATTTATACAATGCACGTGATGACCTGATGGCGAGACAATCGGTGTCCGAAAGCACATTTTTGAATTAATAGGTTGATTTTGAGGTTTTTATGCATTTTTTCTTCAAATACAATTCACACAACTTAACTCAATGTCAACACATCACAAAAATAGCGTATAGTAGACGAATAAAGAGGATTATCGATGCTTTGGTTTTTGGACCGTGACCCAACCGTCCTCATCCGGAGCTGACATATGCATCTGACCTGATCTCCGCCCCGAGGAAGGATTGGCGGAATTCGGTTCTGAAGCAGCAACTTCCGAAGTGTCCATTTCCTAATGTGCACATAGAACACACACGTCATTAGGTGACAACATGAACAACTTTGCCAAGTACTTTCGATTAGTTTTTTCTGGTTACCTCGTCGGAAGATTTCGTATCATCGTCGCCGTTTTCGGGAGTGGATGGAGGAGCCTTGAGCCAACTTGGCCCTCCGTTCGTTTTTCCCTGTGCAGCAGCTTCTTCTAACCGAGAAATGACACTAATGACCTCAGATTCCCTATCTGACACAAGGTTTTGAAAGGCAGAAGCCAAGGATTCCCCAATATCGTCCAGGGATCCGTCTTGCACTGCAGTGTCCAATTCCTGATCCATTATCGTCTCAATAAATTCGGCCACTTCGTCTCCAATCAATTTATCTAACCAAAACGAATGAAACAAAGCCGGAACTTTAAAAAAAACAGAATTTTTGAACCATATTGAGTTTTTGGACTAAAAGTTGACAAAAAACCAACCAACCATTTTGATAGAAAAAGTCCTCAACGACTCCGACCATCCAAAGGGCAATTTCTGGCCCGTACGAACCGCCTTGTCCTTGATGAACTGCCAGCTGATTAGAAATAAAATAAATTGATTGAAATTGAAGGGTCGGAGCAGTTTAGAAATAAACAGAGTGACTGTGCGTACCTGGAGAGCTGGCCAATTTTCCAGTGTCCTTTCGATGAGTGTCCTGAACAGTGGAAAACGAGGCGGTTTTGACTGATGACTGTTAGACGCCATTTCGGACCCAACTTGCAACTGCTGTGACTTTAATTCAAAACATTTGATAAACTCAAAATAATTGTATTATTTTTTGAAAATCCTAAAATGCGGACCTCAACTGACTCTCGCCGCATGGGCAAACAGGTTTATAAAAATGTTCAGGAGCGCATGTTGAGCTTGAGCTCTGCGTCGAGTGAGTTGATTTAAACCAGCTCGATTCATCCCGGTTCTCGTGCAAAGTGCAGTGTGCAATCCGGAAAATCTCATGCAAGAAGCAAGATGCAAAAAATGGAAACTGCAAAGTCTCTCAATTTCTTTTGATGTGACATTCAATTTTTTATTGTAGTTTAATAATTTTATTATATTCTCAAGATTGGAAACAACAAGAACTTTGCAACACTTTTTGTTTGCATTCACTCGTTCAGCAGAAATTAATTAAGATCGGCTACACTCGCTCGCCCTGAGCAGAGACTACGAATGGACTAGACGGGAGCGAGAGTCGGCTTGTCACCACTACTGCTACTCTCGTTGCTCGGACTTTGTTTGGATTCATTCCAGCCCTTGAGCCCTTCCGGGAGTTCCGTGTTCTCTTCGAAGGAGCCGGTGCCTTCCACAAATTCTTCGTACGTCGACTTTTCCTTGAACGGGCGTTTTCCTAGGAGCTCAATCATGTCGTCACGACTCAGAATTTCCTGCTTTAAAAGTCGTTCTGCCACCTGCAGTTTGAAAGCAGACAAGAAATGTCAAAGTAATTAGAAATTCAAACTGGCAACTATAAGAACTAATGGTTTGGCTCCCGAGAACAACAACTACAGTTCTCTCTCACCTTTGCAACATTTTCCTTATGAGTTGTCAATAGTTCGAATGTGTGGTCGTACGCTCTTGAAATAAGCTGTCTGACTTCGTCATCTATCATTTGCGCAGTCTCTTCCGAGTACGGCTTGTCCAGCACCATGTCGCCCGGCTGAGGCATGTCGAAACTGATATTTCCAACTTTGTCGTTCATTCCGTAGTGGACAATCTGAAAAGGAAATAGAACATCATAAAATCATAATATAATAAGAACTTCCCAGTTGACCTTATGATCTAGTCGCTTAAGCAAACTCACTTGAGCATAGGCACTTTGGGTAACTTTCTTCAAGTCATCTTGCGCCCCAGTCGTAATTCTTTTGAAGAATATTTGTTCGGAAACTCTTCCTCCGAGAGTCATGCACATCCGATCAAACAGCTGCTCCTTTGAATATAGAAACTGTTCTTTGGGCAGGTACTGAGCATAACCGAGGCCCTTTCCACGAGGAATTATCGAGACCTGAGATTCACACAAAACAAGTCAATCCTCCGGGACATAATACATATGACTTGATTGTCAGTATCATCACATACAGAAACAAAAACTAATACCATACTTTCAGGAGAGGATCAGCGTGTTCCAGAAACCAGCCTGCGACAGCATGACCCGCTTCGTGATACGCAACAGTCTTCTTCTCGTCAGGTTGGAGCACATTAGTCTTCTTCTCCATTCCTGCGACGACTCTTTCAATGGCCTGCTCAAAGTGTTTCAGAACAATGCTTGTGTTCATGTCTCTTGCGGCGATCAGAGCTGCTTCATTGCACACGTTCGCAATGTCTGCCCCTGTGAATCCGGGAGTGAGGGCAGCCATTTTTCGCGACAGGTCATCCTTCTCCAAATTCGTCTTCAAAGTTTGAAGATGCACTTTAAAGATGCTGGCTCTCCCTTTGATGTCAGGAGCGGGAACGAAGATTTGTCGATCGAACCGACCTGGTCGCAACAAAGCCTTGTCCAAAATGTCCACACGATTCGTAGCAGCAAGAACCACAACGTTAGTCGTCGTGTTGAACCCTGTTGACAAACAAGCGCACAATTTATATATGTCATTCGAACAGTTGACAAAGAATAACAGAGGCTAAGGTCAGACTTGCGTACCGTCCATTTCGACAAGCAACTGATTAAGAGTGTTCTCTTGTTCAGAATGACCTCCGAAGCTTCGCCCACCACGTTTACGGCCTACTGCATCGATTTCATCGACAAACAAGATGCAAGGGGCGTGTTTTCTGGCCATGGCGAACATGTCTCGAACTCTGGATGGACCAACACCGACGAACATTTCCAGAAACTCCGACCCTGACACGGTGATGAAAGGAACGTTAGCTTCTCCAGCTGTGGCTTTGGCCAACAGTGTCTTTCCTGTTCCAGGAGGACCTGTGAGTATGGCTCCCTTTGGGATTTTGGCACCCAACTCCTGATACTGCTTCGGATTCTTGAGAAAGTTGACAAACTCCATAATTTCCAACTTAGCCTCTTCACAGCCCGCAACGTCTCTGAAGCGGACGCCAATGTCACTCGAATTTATCAGCTTCGCCGTGGATTCCATCACGCTGCCAAATAGTCCTCCGCCACGTCTACCTCCACGACCGCCCATCATCTCAGCCGACCGTCGCATCATGTACAACAAGAAACCTATAATAAGCAGAGTCGGTAGAATTCCTGTGAGACTCGCAGCCTCCAGTTCAGTCTTGTAGATGACTGGAACGAAGTTGCTGGGTTCAACGTTCATCTCAATCTGCGAGTTCTCCAAGTTCCTTTCAAATGAATCCACACTGCCGATGTTGAACCACAAGACACCCTGAAATCAACACCAGTTTAGCATTATTAGTTGACAATTCGACGCCTTGGTATTGAAAGTAGAATTGAGATCACCGACCGAAGAGTCCACCTGCGTTCCTGGGTTGAGTCTGACACGAACCCATTTCTTATTCACTACTTCGAGTTTCTCAACGGCTCCACGGGCCATATAACTGCAAAATTCAAAGAATCATCAGCATGAAATCGGACAAGGAAAAAGAAACAAAACATGTCACAATGCCAAAGGTTCAAGTGACACTCACTTGTTGATAAACTCCTTCCATGTGATTTCTTTGTAGCTCATTTCGTAGTAGGCGAAGACTCCTAGCAAACCGATGGTACCGACGACCGAGAAGAATATCATTTTGTCAGGACCACCTTCTGGTTTCCCAGAACCTCCGGAAGGGCCTCCTCCGGTACTGCTACCACCGAAAAACGAAGACCAAGGGTCGGAAGAGGAAGATCCGGGATTGGAAGAAGGTCTCCCTTCGGTCGTCGTCGACGGTGCCGGTTCTTCCTTAGGAGGTTCGGGATTTCTGGAAGCCATTTTCTGAGCTGTTTCACTCTGACTTTTGGGTTCCGACTTTTCAGCAGCTGCGATTCAAACAGAATAAAATATTATAAGTAATGAATTAGAATAGTCACGTCAGTCACTTGACACTCACAACTTGGAGTGGACTGGAAAAAGTAATCAGAATACCTTTGGCGGGTGGATCGGATTTCCCTTTGTTAGGACCAAAATACTTTTCAAATCCCTTCGGGGGCTGCTCGGAAAAGTAAATGCGACAGTCTGACAAGAACGTCTGAAATTCTGGGAATTTACGACTCATCTGTCCCAAAATCAACAATCACATCACAAATTATGACAAATCTTGACATCAATGCACACAAACCAGATTCCTGCTTTTTGTAATTCATTATTTAATCACATTTTTATTCGCACTTACGGAAGTCGGGTTTAATGTACCGGATCGAAGTCCCCTTCGGACAAAATTGTCCATTCTCCGTAAAGACATCATAAACCGGTGAGCCATTTCGCTCACGTTTTTAAAAACTAATTTCAATGAATTATTAAATAACTTT